>WOVY01011372.1:0-7500 GCA_013436015.1 Rhipicephalus annulatus | reverse complement strand
AAGAAGCCAGCGTTGGAAGAATAATGTTTTCTTTTTGTTTAGAAAAAATTTATTTACAGCATGTACAGAACACAAAGGCTTCATACCATTTCAGTAACAGGGCACATACACTTCGGCACATCTATGTTTCACGACTAACATCACTACGTTACAGTGAAGACATTTGCTCTAATATACATGACAATGTGGGCATATATGTACACAAGAACACAATGCGATATCATGATACAATGTTATAATGATACAATAGATGCAATGAAACACGATATGTAACAAATGAAATCATATAAAAGAACTCAACGGGTGCGGCTTAGCACCAAGTCGGTCGAAAATGAGTTGTATCTTTTCGTGTTCCACCTTGACGAAAGGGCATGACCAATGCCGCAGAAACTCGTGCTCCCCGAGGAAGAAAAGCTCCTCGGAGAGGAACGCGAGGATCTCTTGTCTCATTTTCCCCAGTATCGGCCACAAAGCACGCCGGCAACAATTGGCAGCTACGGCCTCACATCGGTTTCTCCAAAGGCTGAACAGCCCCGCAACTATTAACAGAGTGGAGAAGCTGCCACGCGGAAATCGGCCCTTCGATAGGAAAGTTCGCACCCCCTGTCCCCGAAAACCAACATTAACTGCACGCCAAAACAGTCGGAAAACCACATAGTCAAACGTCGCGTGTCGATTGGTCTCTACCATGACGCAGGTGGGAAAAGTGGAAGTGCGAACCACCTGCCATCGCTGCAACCGATCTCGCTTGGGGAGCAAGCCCCAGCCCAACCTCCAGACAAAGTATCTGAGATGCCCTGGCAACACTGCGGCAGTTAATGGTTTCCAAGCGCGGTTCATTACAGATTGACAATGCTAGGACACCAAGGGCCGTAGAAGGGCGGCCATTTTGTCCACCACTTTAGCACTGGCCACCTCTATTTCTAGGCAAGTAGCTTCGAAACTTCGGTGAAATGCCAGAAGGGCTCAATACAGAGATGGTAATTCAGTTGATTGGGGACCTTAGTTTATTTGGCTATCCGGCAAGAAGACACGTAGTGATTGCCCCAGATGGTAGCGAGCCAGAGTCTGAGCAGGCATGCCATCATTGCTTAGTATTCGCAATAGAGTGCGGAGGCACAATGTAGAAGCCGTGACGGAAATGTCGGGGAATGCAAAACCGCCTTGATATCGCGGTTTCAGCTAACGCTGGACGCGATAACAATTCTGTTCCACCAGACCAAAAAAATGAACCGATGCAGCGTTCCACTTTCCTGCAGACGTGGAGCGGTGGTTTAACAGCATGGCAAAGGTACCAAAATTTTCCTAGGTAAACCGTTTGAGTTAAGTGTCGGCATTCCAAGAGGGGGAACTCGATGTACCTGGCTGCTTGGATACCACTTAGAAGAGATTGTACAATGGATGACGAGATGCTATTCTGTATACCAAATGCATTGAAAGCAACTCTGAGTATTGAAATCTCAGGAGACCACTGCAAAGGCGACGTGATGTTGATACGACCGCTGGGGTCGCCAATGAAAAACTACTGGCTTTTAGAAAAGTTTAACATTGCATCGGATATATTACCAAACTCATGGAATGTATCAAGAGCATGTTGCATCGACTGTTCATTATGTACATAAAGAGTAATATCATCTGCATATGCAGTGACCTTTACTTGAGTGTTACCGGGTAGAGGTAAGCCACGAATCTGCGGGTGATGTTCAATGGCCTTAAGAAGGGTTCTAATGCAAGGATAAATAACACTGAGGAGAGGCGACATCCTTGACAGACCCCACGCGTGACTCTAAATGCGCGACTCTCACGGGAATCTAAGTCAAGGGTACTTTCTGAATTAGTGTACATCGCGGAGATGACGTTAATTAACTTATCCGGGAATGTGTATGCATGTAAAACATTTAGTATGTTGCCATGTTCTATAAAACCAAAAGCTTTCTCTTGATGTAATGAAACCAACAGCCCTTGCGCACATCGGCTAGTGGTGTATCGAATGATGTCACGCGTTAACCACGTATGCATGTGTATTTCTCGGGCCCGAACAGAATAGACCTGATGGGGAGGGATTAATGTTGCAAGAGATGGACTGATTCGGCGCACCAAAATGTTGGCCAAGAGCTTGTAATCTACATTGAGCAGGGTAATAGGGCACCAATCTTCTGATCGCGTGGACATTGATTCTTTCCTGGGAACTAGCGTTATACGGCCTTTGTGGAAGAGGTTGGAAGTGTAATATCTTGGAAACACTTGCGAATGACGCGTGACATAGTTGGACCAATGATAGGCCATAACTGTAGATAAAACTTTGCAGAGAGTTCGTCAGGCCCTGGGGCCGATCCTGTCGTCATTGCGTCTAATGCGCCCTTGATTTCGTCATCAGATGGCGATGGCGGTGATAGCAGGACGTCATGTGACATGTTGGAATCATGAGGTAAATCCTTTAGCAGAGGATGCGAAGAAACGGATCCTGGGTAACAGTCATTACCCACCACATTGAGCCATTGACAGAAAGTGTTGAGTAAATTACTGAAAGTCGCGTGTACGCTGGGGCATGAGAGTTCTGCGAGTGCGCAGGTGAGCCTGGTGGACGAAGCAGAGCTCTGCGTGCATACCTTAGCACCTCAGGGTGCGCACATGGTGCACGTCTACAGCGCCAAGCTGCAGCCGAGATTGTGAAGAAGCGCGCATAATACGTTGATACCATTCAACGAGCTCCTCTTGCCATGCCCGCATTACAGTGGAAGGACTGAGATCTCGATTGGCAATGCGTATCTTATGGATTACCAATGACGTATCTTTGGACATACGGGTGCAAAGTCCTCTGCCCGACGCACTGCAATGATAGCGCCACTGTTCTTTGGGGCGATCCCAATCAGCTACATCCGCTCGAATGAGCGATGCGCGTAACGCTCGGGACAATTCTCCGTAGCCTGAGAGTCCTGGAGGACGCGGCAATCGAGACGACTTGGTCTGTGAATCGTTGGTGTCCCGCTGGCAGGCGGAGAGAGAACATAACCGGCCGATTGTTGCTAATGTACACTGGTGTTGGTGGAATGACATTACCCCGGTATCGTGAACGTAGGTAATGAGACGGGGGATGCATACACGTGATCGATTCGGCTTCTCGACGCTACTCGACGCCAAGTATGGGCATAATTGCTGTCATGCGCACTTTCATGAATGTCACTCAATGCCAATTGCTGCACTAGATGTTCGAGTTCTCTGGCATTCCAGTTTGACCGGCCGCGACCCGGACCTCGAACTTCTGCTTGTGAGTATAAGACACAATTGAAATCCCCTAAAAATACCACAAGTTGGGAATTTAAAAGGAACGCATCAAGAGATTGGAAGAATGTGTTAGAGTTCACGCGTGCCGCTGGGGCATACACAGCAACAAATCTTATTCTTAACGAAAAAAAGGTGCAGTCGAGAGAGAGCGAGAGAATAAACATTTATAATAACAAATGCACACTGAGCCTTCTTTGGGTGGGGGCCCTCAGTCCAGGGCTTCATTGCCTTGCGCGACCATGCGAGCCCGCTGGACCAGCTGCTGCTGTTCCTGCCGGCGTAAGCTGAGCAGTGCAGGCTCCCAAGAGGAAGGGGTAAGATTGGTAATGGGAGGCATGCCCTGTGGGGCAGAGTATTCCCACTTGGAGTTGGTACACCGTCGGTATGGATCCACAGAAGGGGCAGTAGGAGGGGTAAAGAGTCGGATGAAAGCGATTTAGCATATAAAGGCAAGGAAATGAATTGGTCTGTAGTTGCCGCCAAGCGACAGCATCTGCTCTGTAAGTGAAGGATGAGGGGGAGGATACGTATAACGGCTCTGTCGATAGTACTGCAGCGTAGCGTTGCAGTTTAGTGGTTCTGTCGATGCGTCGTCTGGATTGGACAGCTCTTCCAATGGAGCCCGGCCGGTCAGCTCTCGGGCAACCGCATGAACGCGTTCATTACCACGGAGAGAGGCGTGTCCAGGAGTCCAGACGATACGCACAGGACGAAATGCGGACGGTGAGACAGAAGAGAGGACATTGTGTGTATGTGCAGCCACAAGTCTTTGAGCGAAAGCACGGCAAGCAGCTTGTAAATCTGTTACAATAGTGACAGGGGAGTCATGTGACAGTGTCGTAGCGTGAACAATTGCCAGAGCGAAAGCTCCCTCCTCTGCCAGACCACTGTCTGTAGTGCGAAGTGTGGCAGACGCCACAAGGGCGTCTGTGTCATCTGTCACGGATAAACACATGGCTGACTTCTCTGGGTAGCGTGCTGCATCAGTGTAAAGTACTTGTAAGTCTGATGTACCATCACCATAGACGCGTCTCATAGCCTGAACTCGGGCACGTCGACGACCGGCGTGGCGGGAGGGATTCATATGCGTGGAATCGGAGGCACTTTGATGAGTGCGCGGACAGTAGAAGCAAGTTTATGTCGCGGTACTTGTGCGGGTTTTTGAGGAATCGGGTAGCCAAGACGAGACAGGATGGCGCAGCCCTGACGGGTCTGCCTGAGCCGTTGGAGCTGACTGTTGGGCTGGGCCTCGATGGGTTCGGTTATGGTGTTGTGGACTCCTAATTGAAGGAGGCGTTGTGTAGATGCGTGTGGAGGCAAGCCAATAGCCGCCTTCACAGCTGTCCGTAGAAGAATGTAATCTTTTTATTTGAGCTAGAGTGAGATTGTGAAGGTGCAGTCGAACGCCAGCACGCGTCCGAAGGCGTCGAAGGAAACATGATGGTCACGTAAAAGACCTCGGTTAAAAATGATGACTCCGACGCCAGTCAAACGCGTGCTGGCGTACGAAAAGGAACAATCAATATTGAACGCGCGCTTGAAAGCGAGTACATCAGAAAGCTTGAAAAAATTTATTTCTTGCACGAACAGCAAATCACAGTGCTCTGAACGCGCAAAAGCCAATACCTGAGCCTGTTTTTGCGGGTTGCGAAAACCTTGAACGTAAAAGTAATAACTTTTAGGGTAAGAGCCATGGGGAAATATAAAACATAGTATAGGATCACGCAAATGCAGGGGTACCTTTTCAGGCGCAGGAGCCAGTGCCCCGCAAGTGGCTGACCTCATTTTTTTCGGCCAGGCGATTCACCGGAGGCTCAGCGCTTCCGGGATCGCGTCGAAGTCTGCAGGGGACTTCTGCATCTGGTGGGGGCTTCTAAGTCACGAGTAGTTATCCAGTGGAATTTGCAGTCCGGGTTCTTGAGCGAGGAGGTACAAAGGCGTCTGCACTGTCCTGGCTTATGTGACTGCGGCTGGTGTCTTCGTCAATTTGTAGGGGCGCCTCACTCGCGGCGCTGTTGGAGTCTTCGTAGATGCAGGCGTCATCGTCTTGAAATGTACACTCCTCATTGTCAAGTGAGCTTTTGGTCGACAGAGCAGCAACGCGAGGAGTGTCAGATGCGATATTTTCATCCGAGACACCTTCCTCACGAGGCGCCTCGTCTGACGAGGGTCTTGGCCTGCGATTTCTCAAAAATGGCCACGGGACGCGGAAACTTGAGTTTTCAGTATCTGGAGGGATTACCAGGTCCGAATCGTTGGGGACGCAGTGGGCGTCTGGTGCAGCGTCGCGATTGGCGCAGCTTGATCGTGGTCGCTTACCACGGCTCGCGTTGACGAATTGTCGCACCTGTTCTTAGATGGCGTTTCTGGTTGAAGTGGAGGGAAATCCTTGGACGCTTGCGTCAGAATACGATAGCATGATGGTGCAGGCTACGAAGGCATGCGGGGTTTCCCACAACGGCGACACGGCAGCGAGCAGCCTTTTCCGTTGTGGCCATAAACGCCGCACCTTCCACAAAACGGAGCTGCGCAGTTCATGCGGAAGTGCCCACTGCCTTCACGTCGACGGCACACTCGCCGGATGCCCTTATATTCGCAGGTTACTCCATGGGCCGCGACCTTGAGGTAGTTGGGCACCGGTGACGAAGCCTTCATTTCCATACGGACGTATCGCGTCCCCAGTGGTCATGGTTGGGCGCGATCCCGTGAGTCCTCTGGTGATGTGCAGCACCTTCCCGTAGCGAGAGAGTGCTTGTGCGAGGACTTCGCTGGGTACGTGGCACGGCAGGATCAGGACGGTCACTTGGGTCAATTGGGGGTCGCAGGGGTACGATGGCGACGCGCTCTCCTCGGATGCTAAGGTGCGACGCGTCCATGATTTGGGCAAGCGCGGCCTCACTGTTTACGGTAACTTGGTAGTTCCGGCCTCCGAAGTGCTGAATGCAGTGTACTTATTCAATTCCTACTATTGAAAACGTCGCGTCAACGACGTCTTCGGGACTAGTCCCCTCGGGGACGACTACGTTAAAGGCTAGCGCCTTCTTCGGGGGCTGGCTTGCCATTACGGGGCGTCCGCACAGCCCAGGGACGCCCTGAGACGCTAACGACGACAACGAGGGAACACGAGCACGAGCAGAAGCTCCTTATAGCGGCACCAGTTCGTCCCTCGTAGCCGTTGTAGTAGTGTGTAAAAACTATCACATTTTGACCTCTAAGGTGGTGCCGGTGAGAGATTTCTTCTGTGCGTTGATGAACAATAGGAGATACTGCTCAATGTACAAGCTAATGGCTGCTAAGGGGGAATGAGAGACAGCAGAATTTGGTTTTTAGTTAGCGCGCATGCTACGAATTTTTTATTGCTCAACAACGCACAGAAGACAAGAAAGGGTGGCTACGTTATACTCGCTGGGCGTAACCTCTTAGGTTTTAGAAAGGTATAGCGAGCGTTGGGCCGCAGTGCCATGAATACAGTGAACTAGTATACCATGAACTCGAGGTGGTTAAAGGTGGGAAGTAGACACGGAGCGGAAGCTGTAAGAAAGTGTGCGTGCGCCTCCTCATGATCAGTGCTTGGAATGTCCGCTGGATGGTGGTGCTTGTATGCGAGGGATATACAATGAAAAGATGCGAGACGGTGGTACTTGGAGTGTTGAATAGGTGGACAAATGGACACACAGACAGATGCATGGAAGGACGCACCGATGGCTGCACGGACGGATGGACGCAAGGACAGACGCAGGAGTGAATGCTTGGGCGAAAGCAGGGACGGACGCACAGATGAACGTGCGGACGCACGGACGGGCGGATGGACGCACGGGTGGCCACACAGACGCACGCATGGATGGACGGAAGCAAGAACGAATGGACGGACGGATGCTTCGCCCCACTACCCATCATTCACTCCGTGGATATGCTGGCATTTTTTGTGATCAACTGTTACGCGGTGGATCATTATTATCAACGCGCTCACCTTGTTCAATTGAAAACATTTGACATTAACCATAGGCGAAATCGTTGTTAAAGAGGCTATTGTTTTTCGAAAGCTCTCTTTGAACACGCTACTTATCGGTGCTCTCCAAATCTTATCATTCGATTCCGCTTGTCAGCCGGGAAATATGGCCTGTATTTTATCAAAGCCTATTGCAAGTCGCGTAGAAAGGTTTACGAATTCCTATTGAAAAAGTGGGATTTAGCTTTAATACAGATAATATTCTG
>WOVY01011371.1:0-152500 GCA_013436015.1 Rhipicephalus annulatus | reverse complement strand
TATCAAGAGCATGTTGCATCGACTGTTCATTATGTACATAAAGAGTAATATCATCTGCATATGCAGTGACCTTTACTTGAGTGTTACCGGGTAGAGGTAAGCCACGAATCTGCGGGTGATGTTCAATGGCCCTTAAGAAGGGTTCTAATGCAAGGATAAATAACACTGAGGAGAGGCGACATCCTTGACAGACCCCACGCGTGACTCTAAATGCGCGACTCTCACGGGAATCTAAGTCAAGGGTACTTTCTGAATTAGTGTACATCGCGGAGATGACGTTAATTAACTTATCCGGGAATGTGTATGCATGTAAAACATTTAGTATGTTGCCATGTTCTATAAAACCAAAAGCTTTCTCTTGATGTAATGAAACCAACAGCCCTTGCGCACATCGGCTAGTGGTGTATCGAATGATGTCACGCGTTAACCACGTATGCATGTGTATTTCTCGGGCCCGAACAGAATAGACCTGATGGGGAGGGATTAATGTTGCAAGAGATGGACTGATTCGGCGCACCAAAATGTTGGCCAAGAGCTTGTAATCTACATTGAGCAGGGTAATAGGGCACCAATCTTCTGATCGCGTGGACATTGGTTCTTTCCTGGGAACTAGCGTTATACGGCCTTTGTGGAAAGAGGTTGGAAGTGTAATATCTTGGAAACACTTGCGAATGACGCGTGACATAGTTGGACCAATGATAGGCCATAACTGTAGATAAAACTTTGCAGAGAGTTCGTCAGGCCCTGGGGCCGATCCTGTCGTCATTGCGTCTAATGCGCCCTTGATTTCGTCATCAGATGGCGATGGCGGTGATAGCAGGACGTCATGTGACATGTTGGAATCATGAGGTAAATCCTTTAGCAGAGGATGCGAAGAAACGGATCCTGGGTAACAGTCATTACCACCACATTGAGCCATTGACAGAAAGTGTTGAGTAAATTACTGAAAGTCGCGTGTACGCTGGGGCATGAGAGTTCTGCGAGTGCGCAGGTGAGCCTGGTGGACGAAGCAGAGCTCTGCGTGCATACCTTAGCACCTCAGGGTGCGCACATGGTGCACGTCTACAGCGCCAAGCTGCAGCCGAGATTGTGAAGAAGCGCGCATAATACGTTGATACCATTCAACGAGCTCCTCTTGCCATGCCCGCATTACAGTGGAAGGACTGAGATCTCGATTGGCAATGCGTATCTTATGGATTACCAATGACGTATCTTTGGACATACGGGTGCAAAGTCCTCTGCCCGACGCACTGCAATGATAGCGCCACTGTTCTTTGGGGCGATCCCAATCAGCTACATCCGCTCGAATGAGCGATGCGCGTAACGCTCGGGACAATTTCTCCGTAGCCTGAGAGTCCTGGAGGACGCGGCAATCGAGACGACTTGGTCTGTGAATCGTTGGTGTCCCGCTGGCAGGCGGAGAGAGAACATAACCGGCCGATTGTTGCTAATGTACACTGGTGTTGGTGGAATGACATTACCCCGGTATCGTGAACGTAGGTAATGAGACGGGGGGATGCATACACGTGATCGATTCGGCTTCTCGACGCTACTCGACGCCAAGTATAGGCATAATTGCTGTCATGCGCACTTTCATGAATGTCACTCAATGCCAATTGCTGCACTAGATGTTCGAGTTCTCTGGCATTCCAGTTTGACCGGCCGCGACCCGGACCTCGAACTTCTGCTTGTGAGTATAAGACACAATTGAAATCCCCTAAAAATACCACATGTTGGGAATTTAAAAGGAACGCATCAAGAGATTGGAAGAATGTGTTAGAGTTCACGCGTGCCGCTGGGGCATACACAGCAACAAATCTTATTCTTAACGAAAAAAAGGTGCAGTCGAGAGAGAGCGAGAGAATAAACATTTATAATAACAAATGCACACTGAGCCTTCTTTGGGTGGGGCCCTCAGTCCAGGGCTTCATTGCCTTGCGCGACCATGCGAGCCCGCTGGACCAGCTGCTGCTGTTCCTGCCGGCGTAAGCTGAGCAGTGCAGGCTCCCAAGAGGAAGGGGTAAGATTGGTAATGGGAGGCATGCCCTGTGGGGCAGAGTATTCCCACTTGGAGTGGTACACCGTCGGTATGGATCCACAGAAGGGGCAGTAGGAGGGGTAAAGAGTCGGATGAAAGCGATTTAGCATATAAAGGCAAGGAAATGAATTGGTCTGTAGTTGCCGCCAAGCGACAGCATCTGCTCTGTAAGTGAAGGATGAGGGGGAGGATACGTATAACGGCTCTGTCGATAGTACTGCAGCGTAGCGTTGCAGTTTAGTGGTTCTGTCGATGCGTCGTCTGGATTGGACAGCTCTTCCAATGGAGCCCGGCCGGTCAGCTCTCGGGCAACCGCATGAACGCGTTCATTACCACGGAGAGAGGCGTGTCCAGGAGTCCAGACGATACGCACAGGACGAAATGCGGACGGTGAGACAGAAGAGAGGACATTGTGTGTATGTGCAGCCACAAGTCTTTGAGCGAAAGCACGGCAAGCAGCTTGTGAATCTGTTACAATAGTGACAGGGGAGTCATGTGACAGTGTCGTAGCGTGAACAATTGCCAGAGCGAAAGCTCCCTCCTCTGCCAGACCACTGTCTGTAGTGCGAAGTGTGGCAGACGCCATAAGGGCGTCTGTGTCATCTGTCACGGATAAACACATGGCTGACTTCTCTGGGTAGCGTGCTGCATCAGTGTAAAGTACTTGTAAGTCTGATGTACCATCACCATAGACGCGTGTCATAGCCTGAACTCGGGCACGTCGACGACCGGCGTGGCGGGAGGGATTCATATTGCGTGGAATCGGAGGCACTTTGATGAGTGCGCGGACAGTAGAAGCAAGTTTATGTCGCGGTACTTGTGCGGGTTTTTGAGGAATCGGGTAGCCAAGACGAGACAGGATGGCGCAGCCCTGACGGGTCTGCCTGAGCCGTTGGAGCTGACTGTTGGGCTGGGCCTCGATGGGTTCGGTTATGGTGTTGTGGACTCCTAATTGAAGGAGGCGTTGTGTAGATGCGTGTGGAGGCAAGCCAATAGCCGCCTTCACAGCTGTCCGTAGAAGAATGTAAATCTTTTTATTTGAGCTAGAGTGAGATTGTGAAGGTGCAGTCGAACGCCAGCACGCGTCCGAAGGCGTCGAAGGAAACATGATGGTCACGTAAAAGACCTCGGTTAAAAATGATGACTCCGACGCCAGTCAAACGCGTGCTGGCGTACGAAAAGGAACAATCAATATTGAACGCGCGCTTGAAAGCGAGTACATCAGAAAGCTTGAAAAAATTTATTTCTTGCACGAACAGCAAATCACAGTGCTCTGAACGCGCAAAAGCCAATACCTCAGCCTGTTTTTGCGGGTTGCGAAAACCTTGAACGTAAAAGTAATAACTTTTAGGGTAAGAGCCATGGGGAAATATAAAACATAGTATAGGATCACGCAAATGCAGGGGTACCTTTTCAGGCGCAGGAGCCAGTGCCCCGCAAGTGGCTGACTCATTTTTTTCGGCCAGGCGATTCACCGGAGGCTCAGCGCTTCCGGGATCGCGTCGAAGTCTGCAGGGGACTTCTGCATCTGGTGGGGGCTTCTAAGTCACGAGTAGTTATCCAGTGGAATTTGCAGTCCGGGTTCTTGAGCGAGGAAGGTACAAAGGCGTCTGCACTGTCCTGGCTTATGTGACTACGGCTGGTGTCTTCGTCAATTTGTAGGGGCGCCTCACTCGCGGCGCTGTTGGAGTCTTCGTAGATGCAGGCGTCATCGTCTTGAAATGTACACTCCTCATTGTCAAGTGAGCTTTTGGTCGACAGAGCAGCAACGCGAGGAGTGTCAGATGCGATATTATCATCCGAGACACCTTCCTCACGAGGCGCCTCGTCTGACGAGGGCTTGGCCTGCGATTTCTCAAAAATGGCCACGGGACGCGGAAACTTGAGTTTTCAGTATCTGGAGGGATTACCAGGTCCGGAATCGTTGGGGACGCAGTGGGCGTCTGGTGCAGCGTCGCGATTGGCGCAGCTTGATCGTGGTCGCTTACCACGGCTCGCGTTGACGAATTGTCGCACCTGTTCTTAGATGGCGTTTCTGGTTGAAGTGGAGGGAAATCCTTGGACGCTGCGTCAGAATACGATAGCATGATGGTGCAGGCTACGAAGGCATGCGGGTTCCCACAACGGCGACACGGCAGCGAGCAGCCTTTTCCGTTGTGGCCATAAACGCCGCACCTTCCACAAAACGGAGCTGCGCAGTTCATGCGGAAGTGCCCACTGCCTTCACGTCGACGGCACACTCGCCGGATGCCCTTATATTCGCAGGTTACTCCATGGGCCGCGACCTTGAGGTAGTTGGGCACCGGTGACGAAGCCTTCATTTCCATACGGACGTATCGCGTCCCAGTGGTCATGGTTGGGCGCGATCCCGTGAGTCCTCTGGTGATGTGCAGCACCTTCCCGTAGCGAGAGAGTGCTTGTGCGAGGACTTCGCTGGGTACGTGGCACGGCAGGATCAGGACGGTCACTTGGGTCAATTGGGGTCGCAGGCGTACGATGGCGACGCGCTCTCCTCGGATGCTAAGGTGCGACGCGTCCATGATTTGGGCAAGCGCGGCCTCACTGTTTACGGTAACTTGGTAGTTCCGGCCTCCGAAGTGCTGAATGCAGTGTACTTATTCAATTCCTACTATTGAAAACGTCGCGTCAACGACGTCTTCGGGACTAGTCCCCTCGGGGACGACTACGTTAAAGGCTAGCGCCTTCTTCGGGGGCTGGCTTGCCATTACGGGCGTCCGCCAGCCCAGGGACGCCCTGAGACGCTAACGACGACAACGAGGGAACACGAGCACGAGCAGAGCTCCTTATAGCGGCACCAGTTCGTCCCTCGTAGCCGTTGTAGTAGTGTGTAAAAACTATCACATTTTGACCTCTAAGGTGGTGCCGGTGAGAGATTTCTTCTGTGCGTTGATGAACAATAGGAGATACTGCTCAATGTACATGCTAATGGCTGCTAAGGGGGAATGAGAGACAGCAGAATTTGGTTTTTAGTTAGCGCGCATGCTACGAATTTTTTATTGCTCAACAACGCACAGAAGACAACAAAGGGTGGCTACGTTATACTCGCTGGGCGTAACCTCTTAGGTTTTAGAAAGGTATAGCGAGCGTTGGGCCGCAGTGCCATGAATACAGTGAACTAGTATATACCATGAACTCGAGGTGGTTAAAGGTGGGAAGTAGACACGGAGCGGAAGCTGTAAGAAAGTGTGCGTGCGCCTCCTCATGATCAGTGCTTGGAATGTCCGCTGGATGGTGGTGCTTGTATGCGAGGGATATACAATGAAAAGATGCGAGACGGTGGTACTTGGAGTGTTGAATAGGTGGACAAATGGACACACAGACAGATGCATGGAAGGACGCACCGATGGCTGCACGGACGGATGGACGCAAGGACAGACGCAGGAGTGAATGCTTGGGCGAAAGCAGGGACGGACGCACAGATGAACGTGCGGACGCACGGACGGGCGGATGGACGCACGGGTGGCCACACAGACGCACGCATGGATGGACGGAAGCAAGAACGAATGGACGGACGGATGCTTCGCCCCACTACCCATCATTCACTCCGTGGATATGCTGGCATTTTTTTGTGATCAACTGTTACGCGGTGGATCATTATTATCAACGCGCTCAACCTTTGTTCAAATTGAAAACATTTGACATTAACCATAGGCGAAATTGTTGTTAAAGAGGCTATTGTTTTTCGAAAGCTCTCTTTGAACACGCTACTTATCGGTGCTCTCCAAATCTTATCATTCGATTCCGCTTGTCAGCCGGGAAAATATGGCCTGTATTTTATCAAAGCCTATTGCAAGTCGCGTAGAAAGGTTTACGAATTCCTATTGAAAAAGTGGGATTTAGCTTTAATACAGATAATATTCTGGTGAGAACTAAACTGTTTACCGACATTGTACAGTGGTTAACGTTGGTAAAACGTTTCATTTCATCATTTGATGGCACATCGGACTTCGATGGAGAGGAGATGGACACATTCTACATAGTCTGAGCGTGCCAGTCTAATCAATTCATTTCCCCCAACCCCAACCTATCGAAAGAGGACTGGGAGGCGGCCCTGCTCACCTGTCAGGACCTGAAGGCCCAAATCGCCCTGGTTCAACAGATGCAAGCGGTGTTGCATGCAAATATAGCTCCGCGTTCTACCTAGTACTATGAGGTGAGGAGGCTAATAAAGCCCCAAATCTGTAACCTCTCTGTAACCATTTATTAGCTAATCACTCTTTGACCACCACAATCACCAGAAGTGCTCCGGGGTGGCTTTGTGGTTAACGCCTCCCTTGCAATCACAATCACCAGAACAAACACGAGCTTCCGAGAACAATCCCCGATATTGAATGCACTTATTGAAGGCCAAGTTTAGACAGCAAATTATGATTAGAAAGTAGTTTTTTGCAAAAGAACGTGTTCGGCTAAAACAAATATAAGATGATCCAGGCCTTTCAAATGAAAGGAAATACAGAGTTTCCAACCATGGGAGTTACATGGTTAGTACAACAGCGTACAGGACAGGTTGTGAAACCAAGAACAAGCGAACAATAAAGTATCAGAACATTGTAAATTCGTGGGATGTCAAATTAATATATAAGAATAAGAGTATAGAACGGCTAGAAAAGTTCATAGTCACTTGTAAATTGTAGGTAACAGATAAATCTGTGTTACTACGTGGTTTTTTTAGGACAAGCACAATAGTGTTAGATTTGGTTTCAGAGGTGTCATTTCAGACCACAGATTTATGAGGAAAGTAGCGAAGACACTTGGCACTAGACAATTTGTACAATTGTGTACAGATCTAATCATCTTTATAAATTGCAAACATAACTGACAGAGGCAGGTACCCTGTTTATCAGCGTGTTTACTGTCATCAGTAAAGAGAAGTGTGAGACGCTATCACATCACATTTTTTTTTCAAGTTTCAAGAAAGCAATACATTTCGTTTCGTTTTTCACGATATACGCCTAATAAATTGTTTTATCGTGCATTGTTTATATAGCATACGCTTTCGAATGCGTAATATCTGTTTTTACGCTTCAAAACCTACGCGTTGTTTCCTGCGCATCAGCACTAGTACATGAGTCACGTGGAAAGTTACATTTCTAACTATTGTACTGACTGGATTTCCAAAGAAGGCAAGCGCACGAGGATGAGACAGAAAGTTAGGTGGGCTGACGAGATTAAGACGTTCACAGGTATAACGTGGAAACAGAAAGCACAAAACCAGATTTATTTGCAGATCATGGTAGAGGTCTTTTCTTCACAGTGGGCGTATTTAGGATGATGATAATCAATGGCATGTACTACACATGCGACGTTCGTTTCATTCGTGCAATTTAACCTGTCATGTTCACATTTGAATTTTTTATACCAATTGTGTCCGTCAATCAAGTAGTTCATAGCGAGAGCTATAACATTTGTCAGTTGCTTTATGTGAACCCTGAGTTGTACTGTGATGGCCATGGTATTTCTGACATCCTGTAATAAGCGCATGGAAATTGGAATTCTACTATGACGTTTGTCAAGTTGTTCTGAAGCGGAAATTAAGAATGAAAAGGTTTTGCAGATGTTTCGCATTGGTGTTTTTGGATTGGTAATACTGTGGTATGCTCCAAAGAAGTAACAGTAAACGTGATTGACGTATCTGCATAGCAAAAGTACATTTACTTCGGTATTTCCTGCAAAATTTTCGCATATGCAAGTTAGATACGTAGTCGAAAGGCTAATTACGTAGAATGAAATAAAGTTGATTAGTTCTTTTTTCTACATAGCATCATAGTGCATCGCTGACCAAATTAGGCAAATTTAGTAACTTAGTAAACCTAGTGAATTTCTTTTCCTTAGCCGTTGGATATGTCATTCTTCGAGGAGAGTTGGCGTTGCACTAAGAGCGAACGCCTTCTATTAAACATTGTGTGTGCTTGTAGAATGTAAAGACTAATTTGATTCTTAGTTTCCTTTATTATGTGGCAGCGAATATGTGAGACAGGAAGGTTGGTGCTTAAACGACCATCTCAGGGAGCACGTGTTCTTAAATCTGCAATATCCCGTGGTGACGCTTTGCCGAAGCTGTGGTTGTATGCCGGAATTCGGAACTTGTGTAGTGCTTTTTCATTCATGATGACCAAAAAACGCGAGACATTGTACAAGCAGCAGAAATGGCAAAGAGTCATAGCCACTACATCAGCGTGTCTTCTATTGCACAGTCAAAAAAAAGGAATTGTCTTTTTTAGGTGTAAGTGAGTAATAGAGGCTGAATTTCGAGGCACAAATAATCGCCTTTTAGGTGCCAGAACTAGGTAGATAAAACACAGTTTGGGCTTCCAAAAGTATAAAAATAGGCACAACAAACTTTCACAAACATTCATCTTATTTCAACGGAAGACGCGTGTGACCTGTTCCAACTACAGCAGCCAAGAAATGTTATTTTTTAGGGCTGCACAAAACATACCCTTGAACTTAGCCAGCGGTTGAACATAGCCATAACATAGCGAGAACACAGTTCGCGTAACTTGGTTTACCTTTGTCTTCTCCCACACAATTCAAGTGTCCACGATTAAATTGAGACACTCCTGGTCCTCTTTTTTTGTGTGGCTGATAAGGGCAGCGCAGGAGCAGATATGCAGGTCGCTAAAAGGTCAGAAAGATGGGAAGCATCGTATCAGCAAGGTCAACTCATGTAGGGCCAATTTCTTTCCTGTCTTAGCATTTCGAGCTAGATCTTAGCTTTTCGAGCTGACAAGTTTAATGCCTGCACTGGGATTTTACGTTTAAATCTGCCGAGATTTGCAACGCTAGAAAACCGCGAAAGACATGAAACGTGAAATTAAACGCCACTTTTCCTTCTTCAGTGTGGGTGCACCCCTGATTATGGAAAGGGTGATCTACAACAAAGAAGGGTCCTGCGCTCAGGTTGATTTTTTACGTATACATTGGTGCTCTGCCTTCGCTCACCGTATGCTTTTAATCAGGTCCTGATGAAATGTTGACAATATCATGAAAATGAGACGAAAAAAAGTATTGTGTTTTCTGGCTATACCCTGAACTTCAGGAACCTGATTGAGCACGTACAGCGCGCCAGAATGCAGGAAATATTAGAGGCAATGTGTATTCTGTATAATTTATTTTTGAGCATATGAAGGAAGTTTGGAAAAAAACTAAAACTCAAACGTTACGTGATCACCTTTATACTTTATTTTTATGAACAATCCCAGCGAGACGCTGTACACCTATTGATGTCAGTTTCACACACGTTCGTGTTCTCACCGTTCCGGCATCGTGCCGGCACTAGCCCTGACAACGCTTGGCGCTTTTGGAGCATCCTTTCGACAGCAGTTGCAGAGGCGCGATGCTGTGAAATGCGGTAAGCACATTCTTGTCAGCTTGTCAAAAAGAACATGCACTAAGAAAGACATCCCCCAGAAAAAGGCTGCGCACCTTCCAGAACGCCGAAAGGATATAAAATTGCTGGCATATGAGCACGAGCAGGCTCAGGTACATCATGCGGACGTGTCCTAGCTTACGCATGACGTGTTGATGATTAATACGTCAAGTGATCCGATAACGAATAAAGCAGGGAAGTGATTAGGCTTGTGATGGCTACACAATTCGAGTGGGAAGGGTTTCGCACTTGCCTTCTCACGTCATGATTTTGTAGCTCGTAACGAATTGATTTGAAAAATTATGTTGGTACAACACACTTCACTGAGCCCACAACAACTTACAGTGTCTACACTATTAATATGTCTACACTACTACAATTTCTCATGTGGCCTGGTTAGCGGTCCTTATAGGGACACAAAATAAATTAGATGCACAACAATACTCGCGTGACTTAGCATTTTTTTTTCAAATTCATGCTCCCTTTTCTGATTCTAAATCTTTTCGCATTGACGTTCTACATTCCTGCGGCAAAACAAAGGGACTTCCTATTTCCTTCCGAATGCCACATCGAGCCTTTCAGAGTCGTTCTTCAATTTCTTGAAGACGTTCAAGAACCGTCTTTGCAAACCAGTCACCACGTCCTCCGCCACGGACGCGTCTCTTCTCTTTCTTGAATCTTTACTTCTGTCTCCCCCTTACCCTGCAGAAGCTTATATGTGCTCCCACTTAGGGCTTCAGAAAAAGCGTCTTTTCCTCTTTTTAACCTTTCCTCATCCCAACTCTCACTACTCGATAATGTCATGTGGCCCCGCCACAGTGGTCTAGTGGCTAAGTTACTCGGCTGCTGACCCGCAGGTCGCGGGTTCGAATCCCGGCTGTGGCGGCTGCATTTCCGATGGAGGCGGAAATGTTGTAGGCCCGTATACTCAGATTTGGGTGCACGTTAAAGAACCCCAGGTGGTCGAAATTTCCGGAGCCCTCCACTACGGCGTCTCTCATAATCAAATGGTGGTTTTGGGACGTTAAACCCCACATATCAATCAAATCAATCCACGCCATTTCAGGTCTGCCACATACGGTAGCTGTCTCGTCCCATTTTAGTACTGCTAGCATTTGTTTTGAGGAAGGTGGTTCCGCTTATTTGGTGCCAGTGCATACGGAGGATGCCACCCGCGAATGTAGTGAAACGTGTATGTAGCTTTTTGTAATATATTCCATGTTTTCTGGGCGTTCTTATTTCTAAATATGAACTTACCCGGCTTTGTGAACTTTTTGTTTGCATTTGTGTTGTAGTAAGAGAGTCTGATAGTCTACAAATATCAACACCTATCCTATGTTTTGCAGGGCTTCGTAGGTAACGCCTTCTTCGTCTCCATGGGGCAGGGGGACGATAACAGAGGCTAAGTTCGTGGCGCAGCTCCACAACGAAAAATTCTGCTTCATCCATCTTGCATGGAGGGCCATATGAAATTGTTATAAAAGCAATGAGTGGCGTTTTCTCTTGATATGGGACAGGTGAAACTACCGACAAAATCTTCCGGATAGTTTTCAGAGACCATTCAGTCATGATGCAAACGGCTGCAATCAGGTTCTTTCAGACCTCATGTGTTCGAAGAGGCTTCAATATGCACCATACACCTCCAAAAGCGCTAGCCATGCAAAACGCTACTCTATGTGGCCCAGCTCCTTCGACGAATTTGTTTTGTATGCCACCTAATGGCTGCATTTAGCCTGTTATAAAGCGCGTGTCCAGTCAGAGCTTCTTTGGAACGCTGCGCCCTTCAGTAAACGCGGTGCCTACAAGCACATAGTCTCAAGAAATTAAGGCCAAGGTTTGGTGTGTCTATGCTGCGCAGTCGTCGTACGGTAGCTTCCTGTAGACACTCACTCGCTAGCTTGAACAAGTGATCGTGTGATGGCACCCCTGCGATCAGTTGACAGAAGTTGTCGCAATTCTTCCCTTTGTAGGCAGCCGTCTGGCTGCTAGGAGAATGCTTTGGAGCCAGCAGAATGGGCAGATGATCTGAATCCCATGGGTCACCATCACTTGACCAAGCAAGGCGTTTGTCTCTCGTTGATAAAGCAAGATCAATAGTTGATTGTTGTTTTCCCTCTGCCGACAAATGTGGATGAGCCGTCTTAAGGGTCTACAGATAATATTTACCAATAAGTTTATTGACTTCCACACCACAATTGTCTTGTGTGCGCGTACACCAACAAAGATGATGGGCATAGAAATATCCACACAGCAGAAATGACGAGCCTCACTGAGATAGCAGGCACTTCACAAATGTGATGTCCGAAGATGGCGTTGGCAGAAAATATATGCTTGCCACAGTTGCAGTTGTGTGCCTGAGACTAACAGCAACTCCTACACAATCAATATCGGCGTCGCAAAGGTCACTTGCGTTAATCATTGCGAAGTGAACATGAGATCGTATGTAGATTGCTTTCGAAGCATTTCGTGGATGCGTGGTGTCTGTACACTGAGAATACCATCACAACATCACCGTGCATCGAGCATTGCTGTGAACGCCAGCGTAACCCGGAAGTCTCGGCTCGTCATTTCTTACATTGATTTCTTGAAGAGCTATAGCATCTCGCGGATGCTTCATTGCAAGGAGCGTAAAAAACGAGGTCCACATAGCGTGGTCGTAGAGACCTGATGCTCCATTGCCACACACATGGTCGGATCTTGTGACGGGTGTTCACGTTGCTTTTAGTGTATGTCGAAAAATGAAACAAGAGCCTCCAAAAGCTATTGTGCGGCGAACGTTGCTGACCTTTGACAACCGGCTACTTTAGATCCGACAATGTCAGCAAGCATCTTAAGCATGTGAACAAGTTGGGCGTCATCACTGGCTGGAGCCGTTTCTTGCTTCCTGTATACAGTATTTTATGCTGAAGACATGGCCATGGCGGAAGCTGGTTCTGACGCCTGAGGCGTGACCTTTGAGGCAGTTGTGTCCGACGGCTTTCATATAAACTCCGGCCACGATGATGCGAAAATGCTGTAATTGCACCTCCCTCTGTCGCTTGGAGTCACTCTGATTGTAGTATTCTTTAGACGTGCAGGTGCAGCTTCACTTGCCGTTTCCACCTACTCGACGGGTACTATGCTAGACGTTTTTTTCTCACCATGCCATCTTTCTCGCTTCGTCTTTCATGAACTTCCATTTTTTCTTTAGCTTGGGGCATTCTTTGTGCGTCACCAACTGTCCACCATTACAGTAATTGCAGCGAGATATCGCAATGTCACAACATTTTACGATGTGATTTCTGCCACAATCAGCACTGTCACAATCAGCACTTGTGCAGAAAACTTGCATGTCCCCGCTTGATGCATTTTGAGTAATGTAGAGGCCTTGGCATGAAAGGTCGCACCAGGTACAGCACTAGTCCGGACTTTATGTGACTAAGTAAATTTTCGCAAGCTGAAAAGAATCATCACGCGCTTTGCAGAGCCAAAACTTCGAGCACTGATCAGTCTGCATGGTGGCAGACAAATGATCATACTTTTCAAAACGTCGTTGGAAAGTTTAAGTCTACATCCGGTATAACACAAGCTGTTACATTAACGACCTGTGGAACAAAAGCCGCATGTTGACGTTTCAAAGCTCAGATATACCTACCAGTATTTGCACCATCTTTTCATTTGTCGTGTCTAAGGCAGTTATATATTTCCTGGAACTCACTCGAACTACCTGAACCAGTCCAGAGGAAGTTTGAAGAAACATTCATGAAGCTTCTGTTTAGAGATAGCGTTCAGGCTTACCGTGACGTCGACGGGCACATAAGCAACTGTCATAGTCACAATGCTGCTGTATAATATGGTTTCTTCACATGAGTATGATGCCGCCGAGTAATCCGACCTTGCATCAGACTCGTAATCGGCAGTTTCTGAGGCCACTAAAGAGCTGAGCCGCATTTTACAGTGGGAGGTCCACTATCACCTATTTCACAGAGAACTCAGCCGGGCGGGTCCACCCAGCAAAGCAGAGATTTTGAAGAGCAGTACAAGAAGTGCTGGGTGCCAAAGATGTACGATGACAGACATCGTTGCGACAACTTTCCCGGAAAGGCGAAGCAATATACGCTAGAGCAATACGTTGTTAACTCGCGCGCGAATTAAAAGCAAATCGAAACGTGCCCTGCATTTCTCACGCACAAATGACCCTCGAGACGTACTCACTAACACAGATGCACGCGAATAGGCGTTTCAAGGGTTACTTCGCTGTGTCTGAAAAGCGCGCGCTTTTCGCGAACGGAAACTGCAATGATTGCAGTGACCTTTCTGTGTCAAGTATCAACAACAGAATTGTTCCAGGTAAAGCCCGACGCCAGCCAAGACGTACGCTCCTCCCTTCCTCCACACCACGACATGATGGCGCGCGAGGGTGCGTCGCATCCCTCCTCTAAACAGGGCAAAGTACGCGTGGGATATTAGAGCACACACCGCCAGACGATGTAGCGACGTGTACTCATTGCCCCATCTTGCCAGTAATACTAAGAACATGGTAGTTCCCATCCTACAAGATATCCGTCAGCAGCGGTGAGTGGCAGATATATATAACTTGCCGTTTGAACGTTCTAGGGTGTCCTCCTTGGTGGCTCAGTGTTAACGCATCGCATTCACTACGCCAGAGATCCAATTGATTTTTCGCATATATATATATATATATATATATATATATATATATATATATATAGTGAGTGAAGGCGACACTGATGCCGGCGGCGAAATCCAACCGAGAGTGTCCAACCAATTGTTGTCGCAAGAAATAGAAAAAAAAAGTTTAGCAGCCACGAAAACTGACAACCTAATGATAAAACTGTCGTCGTAATCCCTCAGCAAAGCCAGTTGCAGGCCAGCAAGATAAAAGCGAAATGAGGAGCCGCCGACCAGGAGAATAACAAAACTATGCCACGAAACCAAGAACAAGCTTAAAAGAAGTTGGAAATTGAGGTGAATTTATGAGCAATGAAGTGATGATAATAGGAATAGCTTGGCAGGGCTATACTAGATCCAGAGCCATTCGGAAATTACAGAGAACCGATACTTCTACATTCGTGCGAGTGTTTTAGGGCTGGTGAAGCAGTTTCGCCTTCGGTTTGCGAGGTGTCAGTTCGGATCGCGGACTTACGATGAAGTTTGCGAACGTGTGGTATTGACAATGACCTCATACCCAAAAACATGCAGACCGCAACTCTCACCGACACAACGTGCAACCCTGCATTCACGAGAAAGTCCACGGATAGATACCCTGTAGTGACCATCGATGGGAAGGTAATACCTTCGGTAACTCACCACATGTTCATGAGAGTTATCATCAACCAGTATTGTATTTTTTGGTCGAAGCAAATCTTTGCGCTCAGAAAAAAATCGCCATATGTCTAGAGAATCGTGGGGATTGTCGAAATCATATCCACTAAAGCTTTACCAGGCACTTTTAGCTGAATACCATCGCTGCAGTGCTCCTGCTCTCTTCCGCACTTGCACATCTGCTGCACGAGCTCTAGAGGGGGCTCAAGATTGTGTCCTAAAGATTAGTGCAGGAATACCTTGATGTACATTTACATGGGGCACTACTGCAGAAACACGCACTTGTCCACCTCGTGTTTATCTTCAACATGACCCACCGTGAGTACATTTACTGATAAGGCCTCGAGACCATCCACGGGGGGGACATTGTCGACACATGACGTCATGCTGCGTACTCAAAAACTGTTATGTCACACCGAGATAGGATGCCTTCGAATTATGCACTACATCGGATATTCGACATAACCCTCTGGACGATGTTTAGGCTGATCGTGCGACTTTTGATCCCTGGAATAACAAAGAAGTCAGAATGACCAACGGCGGGACTTCAGCATTTCGCTTTATAGTACATTGCCTATATGGACGGATGTACGGTGCACATGTTTGTTGATGGCTCTGTGACGCAGAGCTCCTCACAATCTCGTTTCACTGTGCCTCACATTGGTACCACGAAACACTTCAAATTCGTCCAACATCATCACCTGTTGCCGCTGAGGTGACTGGCGTATGAAAAGCTGCCTGTTACACTTCACAGTTGAGTCCAGCGGGATGAACATTATTTTGCTACTTCAAGCCGGAACTTCAGCTAATTAGCGACTACATGAAGAAGGAAATCGCACACAGTCCGCTGATGTGCGACATAACAAATGTGTTAAATGAGGCGTTTAAATCCGGACCCTGCGTCGCAAGGAATTCCCAGTCATTGCGGCATAGATGACAATGAAGAAGCTAACGCAGACGTGAAATTGGCTCACTGCAGTGACGAAATGATGTCAATTCACTTTTCCGGATATAACACCGATGCCTTGCCATCTAGGGCTATGAAAACATTTATGATGCGACGATAGAACGACGCCTATTATCAACATGAGCGCATATATAGGCTTGACTCTGGTCGTGCTCTTTGTCTTCTATTCCAAGTGAGTGGAAACTAGAGAACGCTAATACATTGATTGCTGCTGGTTGCGTGCACGCGACGGTACATTTGTGAAATTGGTTAGAAGCGAAACCCTAACTACTCAGAGTGTCACACGCTATACACTATTCATCACATATGCCGTGCGTGTCCCCTCAATACGCATTGAAAAGACACTCACCAAAGCCCCTCGTAGAATGTCTAGAGTGCCGACCCTTTTCGCAGGAGAAGCTTTTGGGTCCATGGGAATGTTTAGACGACACTCCACGGAGTCTAAACGATTTGTTCACATTTCTCAGCAAGACAGGTTTACATCCTCGTCGTTAGAAATGATCTGATGTAACTAATGTCGGTACTTTGGTGTGTGTCCTACCTCTAAAAAGACCGCGTCTCCTGTGACTTGTTGTGCAATAAAACAATCACCCTTAATCATGACTTCCTGTTTTCCTTTCTTTCTATTTCGCCCTTACCCCGTTGAGGAGTTGAAGAAAAGCGCTTTCCAGGCATACCTCTCCTCCTGCGTCCTGTTAAACATCCTGTGAAGGCACTTAACAATGGAAAAGTTTGAGAATGGTTTAAAAACTAAATCATTTTTAAATTATGCAAACATGTTTGAAAAAGAGAAGATCCCGGTTATCAGGGTGTTTACAGTCGGATGAACAGTTGAAGAAGTTATCACTTCACATTTCTTTTAGGTTTCAGCGAATCCACAACCTTAGTATTATTTACCACCATATAAGCATAATCAACAGTTCTATCTTGCATTGTTTGTGTAGCATACACTTCCAAAGGCGTGTCGTGCGTTTTTACGCTGCACACCTGTGCACTCTTTCCTGTGCATTAGTTTAGCACTTCAATCCCGTCGTCAGTTACACCCCTAATTATTAAACTTAAGTAATAGCACACACGCCGCACGGAACAATCGTTTCACTGCTGCCTATGAACGTGTCGCGAACACTATGCAATATCCAAGACCATTTCTGTATGTCAATCAAATTGTTGATTAGCCGAGCCTTAACACATGTCTAATGTTTTGGGCTTGCGCTGTATTGTACTGTAAATGTCATGGTATTTGCGACGTCTTGTAATGAGTACACGTAAAGTCAAATTTCAGTCTGACGTTTGTCATATCGTTCTCTAAAGAATGAGTTTGAAACGATTTTGGGAATGCAGTACTACCATAGTGCAAGAAAAATCATTTATGCTTTAACATCGGTAACAGTGTGGTTGTAACAGATGTAAATATAAAAGCGAAAGTCGTATACACCAAGCAAAACTATTAGTAGGCTATTTTCAGTAAAAACCTACAATAATGCTAGGTATACAACAGAGAAACTTTGATGGTTGCCCTTTCCTACACAACCTCATCCTGCTTATATTATCAATTTATCTTTAGGTCTTCACACGGTTTCTGCACATTCGATGCTTTTTTTATATTTGCTTTTCTGTATACTTACTAAACATAACACAACAAGATGTACGTTGCACTGCGAATATTTGTGCAAGAATCAAATACACCGAGTATCTTAGTCTAGTGACGAAGCTATTCGGCTGCTGACCCGCAGGTCGCGAGATCGAATCCTGGCTGCGGCGGCTGCGTTTCCGATAGAGGCAGAAATGTTGTAGGCTCGTGTGCTCAGATTTGGGTGCACACCAGGTGGTCGAAATTTCCGAAGCCCTCTACTACGGCGTCTCTCATTACCATATGGTGGCTTTAGGACGTAAAACGCCACATATCGATCAATAAAGAATCAAAAACAATTTCGTGTTGACGACACCAAAGCCTAAGCGCAGGTTATTGAAATATGAAAAAATATATTCGGCTGGAAAACCACTAGACTGATATCTCGATAATATGCGAAATTCAGTGGAGAATAGAGAACATGTGATTAAGAATATTGTTAGTATTGAAAAAGAAGTGTTAAAGTAGTGCTAAGAGATACAGGTATAAGGAAAGCGCTTGTTCTCAATCCCTTCCCTTCCCCGAAGAAGTCTAGGGCGACTGAGATAAGCCATATTTCATTTTATTTCTGCTCGTGAGAAGAGCAATACTCTCGTTATTTTTCAAAAACTACGGTCGAACACTTAATTCTGGTTTTCTGAACAGATTGTTATTCACCAAGTTGAAAATCCACGTGCGCATGATACTGGAGCAAATGTTCACCAAGGATGCGGATGAAATAGCTGTCAGATAATTATGTCAAAGCCATATGAATGAGTTTATTACTAAAAATGATGCTTTTTCTGTGTGTAACTATGGTCAAAGCGAAAACTGGCGGCTCGTATCACGTTGATGCTCTTCTTCCTACGTAGTTTGGGAGATCTCTGTCACAGTGTCACGAATAACCCATCGTTGTGGAGTGCTGGTTACGCATATTCGTTGCTCACGTTAACGTCAGGGGATTGAGTTTCTGGAACCGTGGCTGCATTTAAATGGAAGAAATATGCTGAAGTCCCACGTGCATAGGGTTAACTACACGTTAAAGGTAGGCTCTAGTTTTCTCGGGAGGTCGAAGTTTCCGAAAACATCCGTTAGGACTCTTGTCATAGTAAAACCGTGGTTTTGGTACGCAAAAATTGGAATTACAGGGACCGCAATGCTAGAAAACATTACATGAATAACACCTCAGATACATGCATACGAAAAAATACCTGCGCCTGCCGATGAGTGGTAACAACGCACATTTAAATAAAGCAATTAAGAGACGACACTATTTTTTACGAGGTGACTAGCATTGCTTTGCGGACACACTCCAGCTTTTAGTAGGCAATAAGAACGAAAAATCACAGTATATCCACGGATTGAATGATGAAGAGTTGGGTTAAGCTTCCATCAGTTCGTCTGTTCATGCAACCATGCATCCGTGAGACTGTTCGTCGTGCGTTCATCCGTCCGTCCGTCCGTCCGTCCGTCCGTTCAGTGCGGCCGTTCATTCGTCTGTCCATGCGTCCTTTCAATGTCCATCCGTTTGTTGATCCGTCCTTCCGTGCTGCCGTCCAAGCGTCCATTCATACGTTCGTCTGTCTGCCTGTGCATTTGTTGGTGCGTCCGTCCATCTGTCTGTCTCTCCATTCATCCGTCCATTTATCTATTGTGCACTTCAAGTACCGCCATCTCGCTTCTTTTCATATTGTCGCGTTACAACGCGACCAAAGCACAGGTATGCTTGAGACAGCGAAAGCAGCGTGTTCTCCACAGCTGAGCCGCAAGATTGTCTTCTTCGTTCTCGAGTCAAGCCAGAGGCACACTACCTGGTGTCCGCTAAATCCTCCCATCATCGTTTTTGTCTACATGTAGACATGGGTCATTTGCCTCCTTCTCAAAGAGCATCAACCCAATGTGAAGTCAATAATTCAGTTTTTTTAAAGAAAAGTCTCACTCAATCCCTCACTGACGTAAGGCTTCATGCGCACTACGTGAAAAAGTTCAGTATGGTGCCGGCGACGCTTGGTACTACACGAATTGTCGGGAACGACATCGTTAGTGACGTCTCTCAGTTGTCGCAACACTCGGTATGGCCTAAAGTATCTTCTTAAGCACTTTTCTAAAAGTCCTCGTTCCCGTACGGGTGTCCAAACCCATACTTTCTCGCCAGTTTGATAGACAACTGCTCTGCGGGGAGCAATGTAGTGGCCTGCACCGTACTCTTGCTGCTGGCGGATGCGTAAACGCGCCAGTTGTCTAGCTTCTTCTTTGAGTGAAGTTCTTTAAGTGAAGTCGGCAACGGAAAGTCGGCTACGGCTCGAAGTTTGTCCGGGTCGGGGCAAATTCCATCCTTTGACACAACATGACCAAGTATAGTAAGTTGGCGAGCCCCAAAGCGCCACTTCTTGAGGTTAAGCTGGAGGTTTGCCTCAGTAAGACACTGAAGAATTGTGCGCAGACAGTCGACGTGGGTAGGGAAATCAGGAGAAAATGCGAAAAGATTATCAAGGTAACATAAGCAAATCTGCCATTTAAGGCCGCGTAAAATGCGGTTCATCATTCGTTCAAACGTTGCAGGTGCAATGCACAGACCGAATGGCAAAACTATGAAGTCGTATCCGGCGTAACAAACGCTGTTTTGAGACGGTTACACTATGCCATCGGAACCTGCCAGTAACCTGGACGTAAGTCCAGTGGAGAAAATAATTCGGCACCTTGTGGGCAATCGATAGCGTCGTCGATGCGGGGAAGAAGGTATAGATCATTCCGTATAATTTTGTTCAGTTGCGGGTAGTCAACACAGAATCTAATCGAACCGTCGTTTTTCTTGACTAGCACATCAGGTGAAGACCAGTGGCTAGAAAATGGTTTAATGACACTGCGCTGAAGCATATCGTCTACCTGCTCTGCAATTACACTTCGTTCCTTGGGTGATACGCGGCAGGGGCGTGGCCGCAAAGGAGGGTGCGTTCCATTCCAGATTGTGTGAGCGACGGTGTTAGTTTGACCCAGTGCCTTTTGAGGAAGGTCAAATGAATCTCGCTATTCATACAGAAGGGTTATCACCCGGTCTGGTTGATCCGAAGGAAGCCTGCTGTCGATGGAATGATTAAAGATATCTGAGGAATAGTCATTCCGCGAAAAAAGAGGAGTAACAGCGTTCAGTTGAAGTTGCTGGCCAGGGTCGTGGGACTCAATAGGCAAAAAACATTGTCATCAACAGGATGAACAAAGTCCACTGTTTCGTGAGCTCTTAAGGTGTAAGAGCATGAGCTACGATTGCAAACGACCATTCCGGAAGTATCTTGGTGAGGTGGCAGAACGGCGTACGGCAGAGACGTACCGTGGCGGTGATTGAAAACGGCAGATGGAGAGAACACAACGGTAGAGCCAGACAATTCAGTGCGATTGACGGGAACAACGATGGCACTAAGAGGGGGAACATCAACGTTGGAAGCAACAAGAAGCTTGCCAAGGTGAGTGTGCTTATTGTCAGTAGATGGCGCATCTGAGAACATGGAAAATTCCACCTGCGCGCGAGTGCAGTCATTTACGGCGTGGTGGCGCGACAAAAAATCTCATCCAAGTATGGGAACAGTGGGAACAGTGGGAACAGTGGGAACAGTGGGAAGTGAGAACAAGTGGTCAACACGAGAAACTCGATGTGGTACAAGACGTCCTCATTGATCACTCTCACCGTACAAGCTCTCACTGGTTTAATTGGTTGCGCACTCGCTGTATTCAGCGAAAAGTCGGAAGGCTTCGTCGTTACCTTTCGTATCGAACAGCAGAGTTTTTGACTCATCACAGATACGGCGGCAGCCGTGTCAACCAGCGCAAGAGATCGTAGACCTTCAACAAACACTTTCACAACGTTTGTGGGGACGGGTGAGGACTTGTACAATGCGACGATTTCGCAGCTCGTGCGTCCGGAGCTGCGGCAGTCAGTTTTCCGTCTCTACGGAGTTCGGTCGGCGACGCAGAGGAGACGGAGAACGGTACGGCGTGGTGAAGATGAATGACGGGGACCGAATGGTCGGTAGTCGGCAGCAGGGTGGTGGTCTAGTTTGGTTGGTGACGGGTCGCGTTTCAATGATTGTCAGTTGCATTGACGTGGCAGTTCTGATTGCGCGTTGTACGGGGCCGGTAAAGAGTAGCCAGAGTACCTCGGAGCTGCAGCCGTGCCTGTTGCGAAGCGCTGGCCACAGAAGCGCTCCACGTGACCTGGATATCCGCATGCGTAGCAGATCGGGCGATTGTCAACTGTGTGCCAAGGGTTTCCGTTATAGCGCTGCTGTGTTGCTTGAAATGGCGTCGTTGGTATTCGTACAGGCTGGGGAGTCGGCCCAAGCGGAGGTCGTAGTGGAGTAGCAGCAACAGCAGCGTATGTCAATGGCGCGGCGACGGGTGCTGTCTGAGGGACGGACGGCAGTGCCTCAGACACCTGCACCTGTATTACCTGCCTGATGGCGGGCGCGAGACGCTCAGAAGAGGGTTCCGTTGCCGGTACATACGACAGGCATGAAAGTGGTCGGGCCACCTCCTCGCGCAAATAGCGTTTGATTTTCGACATGATTGTGTTGTGGTCTCCACCCAGGGTCAATGCCACGAGATTTTTATCGGTAGCTGCTGGCCGCCGTGTCATGACCCGTTCTTAGCGCAACTCCTCGAATTTCTGGCAAAGAGTGGCGAGAGTAGATACTGTACGTGGGCCCTTTGCCAGCAGCATCTGGAAGGCGTCGTCGTCTATCCCCTTCAAAATGTGCCTTATCTTGCCTGCTTCGATCATTGAAGGGTCAAGACGCTTGCACAAGTCGAGCACATCCTCGATGTAGCTTGTGAACCCTTCCCCCTGAAACTGTGCGCGACCCCATAGGCACTGTTCGGCACGAAGCTTGCCTACCTCGGGGCAACCGAACACATCGATAATGCGCAGCTTGAAGGCACCCCGAGTGGCAAATTCCGAGTGGTGGTTGTTAAACCATAGACTAGCTACCTCTTTCAGGTAAAAGGGTACATATTGCAGCTTCGAAGGGCCGTCCCAATTGTTGCTTGCGCCTATCTTTCAAAAGTCGACAGCCAATCTTCTGCGTCTCGCTTATCGGTACCGTCGAAAAAGTGTTAATTGCGCACGCGTAGCGAGTGGACACGATGACTATCGGAGGCAGGGTCGTACCTTGCTGGGTGTTTTCTTCAGGCATTTGAAGCCCATTTGAGAATGAATACGCTCAAGCATTCACTTCCCCTCTCGTCACCTTGGCCCGACATTCCCAAGTGGTTGCAAAGTTATATAAAAGTGCAGAGCCATTTTTTTTGCGCCACACGCAAGCTTCACCAACTGTGTGGCAGCCTTGCGACCACACGAAGAAGCGCCGCGGTTTGAAGCCACGCCCACCTCTGGAAACACGCTCTCTCCGTGCGATTGAGACTGCCGAAAAGAAAGCCGCTATGCGCCCTGCATCTCAGGAGCCATCGTTCATTCATCGGTCCGTTCGTCCGTGCGTCCGCCCGGGCTTTCTTCTCGGCGTTCGTGTGTGCGTTCGTCCCTGTAATCCTTCGTGCGTCCAACCGTGCGCCAAACACATAGACGACAGACGAAACGACCCGCGTATGATTAATGGTTTGCCGAAAAAACCCTTCGAAGCTTCGCTCATCTCATGATCATTCACATGTCCCGCCATGGTGGTCTAGTGGCTAAGGTACTCAGCTCCTGACCGGCAGGTCGTGGGATGGAATCCCGGCTGCGGCGGCTGCATTTCCGATGGAGGCGGAAATGTTGTATGCCCAAGTGCTCAGATTTGGGTGCATGTTAAAGAACCCAAGATGGTCGAAATTTCCGGAGCCCTCCTCTACGCCGTTTCTCATAATCATATGATGGTATTAGGACGTTAAACCCCACATATATATGAATCAATCAATCATGATCATTAACTCCGTGGATGTGCTGGAAGGTGGTTACAACATACATACATACATACATACATACATACATACATACATACATACATACATACATACATACATACATACATACATACATACATACATACATACATACATACATACATACATACACACACATACATACATACATACATACATACATACATACATACATACATACATACATACATACATATAGGTGACGACTTACCACGCCTTGGAAAGCATCGCCCCTAAAATAACAACTAATAAGCCGCGTTCATTAACGCGATTTATGCCGTGGCGACCATATGAGAATGATCACTTGCTTGAAATAGGGCACTAAAGAGAGAGTAGTGTAGTCGACTTCTTACGAGTGGAGACAGATGGTTGATTGATATGGGAAAACTATCTCTGACGAGTTTATAGCCTCTTTCAGCTTCGGCTGGAAATCGCCACGGAGTAATAAAATCTGACCACTTTTGCCAGCGAAACCGGATTTAAACCCTGAAAAAGCGCTTCTGACACACAATTACCATACAAGGCTTGATATCAAGACATGGCCATGTTATTGCCCTCGGCCTTACGTTGCCCTCTACGTTCTTCTTTGCTAATGCCCGGCTGTCTATCCACAGATAATCATGACCAGAAATTACGTAATCACTGATGTATCCTCTCTGTAGCCATCTTTTTACCCTGTGTACTGTCTGGCCACTATTCAAATAAAAGTCTGGCATATGTGCATTTAGTATTGAATATTTACGTTGCCTCTGTGCTGCATCACCAAAAATGGCTCTGCTCATTAAACCGGAAACAAAATTCATGTCCAAATTACTTCTCTCAAATAGTTATTTCCAAGAAAATATATTGCCTGCGGGTTTGGCAGTTCAAGACCATAAATATAATCTTTCTTCCACGTGTAGTAACGAACGTCCAATACAAAATTTTCGTCCGGCTACCCGTTTGATATCGTTTTAGTTCACGACTACTCTTGTCACAAGTACATGATGCCTGTTGTTGTATAGCTTATTTAAACGATTGAGAAACTCAAATGACACGCCTGGTCTCCATTGAGAAGTTCGCTGAGTAGTACGACGCTCATAAACAGCACTGCAAGAAAGTACCAAGAATTACCTTAAATTTTATGTCAGATAAGGCAAAAAGACTTAGTGCACAACACTTGAGCTATGAGAAGTAGCCCTTGAATGATGTGGTCAGCGATAGAACAAAATACACAGTATTTGTACAACATTACGACAATGTGCACTATTCGTTCACTACAACTTTATGTCAGCATATGTTCCACACCTATCAAAAAATTGCATTGTTTTGTTTATTTTCCTGAAAATGATGGTAAACATGTCAGCCACAAGTGAAGTCATCTCTCTGCGGGTGTCTGAGCATAATAACGCGACAGCGTTAATGAACTAGTTTCGCACACATTCTGGCGTTGATGTCTGTGATGCCGTCGTTAGGTATGAACGAAAACAACATCATCCTGTCGGTGACTAATGAGTTAAAAAGGTACGAATGAAATAACTAATACATATATTCGGGTCAGTGTGAGAATCAAACTCAGACAGGAAAAAAGATGTTCTATATTCCGGCCGCAGCTGTTTCTCAAGCTGCATTGAAGAAAGTGATTGAAACAACTTTATTGTTGATCCGGCATAAAAGAGGAAGAGGTAGTGTAATAAACGAAGAGTAGCGTGCTCGGGCGTCCCGGAGCAGCAACCTACTCGCGTCAGACCCATAGGGGCACCGTTTTCAGCAGCTTGCGTTCCAGAATGCCAAGCCCGTGCTGACCACGTCTCTTTGGTTGTCTCGCTCTTAGCTCATGATTTCGCTGCTGATGTTAGTTATCATTTCTTCTTGGTTTCCCGGTGGTGGCGCGAAGTCCCAGAGCAGATGTCTCTGTGTGGCTCGCGCCTTTTTGCCGAGTTCGCATATATCTGTGGAGTATACCTCCGGGCAGACGTGCTTTGCCCAGACGGTGTCCATATTGCGTGTATCTTCAATTGCCGTAGCGTGGCTGCTTCGCTGCGTTGTAGGTCTCGATGAGGCGGTAGGTAGAAGCGTCTGCTTGGTCTGTACCACTGCAGAACTTCGCTGAAGGTCGTGATGAAATGCTCTTCTTTTTCGGCATCATGTCGTTCGGTTCCGAGGAATGTGTTGATGAAAACCCGCCGCTAGTTATCGCGTATGCCTCCGTATCTGCCTCCTCGTGGCGGTTCGGGCCCGCGTCCAGCATGCGCATAGAACTGCTTGACGGTAACGTTGGTTTCTAGTTTTGTTATTGTCGAACATACTCTTGCAGTGGTTCCATGCACATTGTTTGTAGCGAAATTGACTATTACCGGCATCAAATCGCTGAGAGCCGTGTGGCGATCCGGGATCGCTAGTGCGTGTGCGATTGCAAACTCTCCGGCTTGCGTGGGCAACTTTCCTCGTATGCTTCAAGACGTTGTGAGTACTCCGGTGTCTGCTCCGATGACTGCTGCTGCGTTTGTGTTTGGCCGGTGGGTGTACTTCGCCACGTCCACGTAGCACGCGTGCCGATTATTGGCATGTCCATTTGTTAAGGCCATGGTTCTCGCCGTTCTTCTTTTAAAGACAATATTCTTTCTTGGGGACCTTCAACAGAAATATTTTGGTCTGTCTGTCTGTCTGTACGTTTGTCTGTTTGTACGTTCTTACCTACACCTCACACGGCACCAAACGGCCAACCCCATCCGCTGCGCCCACCAATATTGCTCAAGATTCAGCGTTTATATTTGTGCGATTTTCAATTAAAAAGCCATTATTGCGCATATCTGAGGCACCACAACAACACATCCATGTTTTGTATGTGTACCTTTATACTATAGAAGGTACACACAAGGAATTCTAAGGACCGTAGTGTTTATCAATCTGCGCTGACAGTGTAATGCAATGCAATAAAGGTAATCGATACCAACGCTTTGCTAACACGATACGGGTGAGGCACTTGCCCGTGGTTTAGGGTTCTACACCTTATCACCTCTGAGACAAGCACGCATGTTTCTCTGTGGGCACGCCCACCTTCCTTCGTTTTCAAACTGCCAGATGGCGCTTGTGTGTAACGTGCCTCAATACGCTTGTTCGCCTCCGCTACACGCTCGAGACAGTAATGCAGCGCCTCCAGAATACTATTCATAAATTTTCTCCCATAGAACACCACATAAACATTTTGTTCCCTCTCTTCAGAGGCAAGACTATCGTCTTTCGACTACATATGCAGTGTAACATGCTGATTTGGTGTCATTTTTTATGCACTTGTGGGTGTATGTTCTTCGGTAAATGTGGCACCCGCAGACTTTTGAGGACGTCCCGAGGTAACAGCTTTGCTGCCTTTGGGGTCGTCCCTGTCGCGTTCATCCCGATGCAATGTAGTATCGTTCTTGCCACCCTGGTCTGGTCTGGGATAGGCAGTGATACTGCGCTGTTCTCTGGGCTTCTGCGATTTCTTCCAGCGTGTTGTGAACTCCCAACGCAAGCATGCATTCCGTGTTGGTGTGGGGGTATAGGCCCACGGCCGTCTTGTACGCCTTTATGATCATCGGGTCATTCTTTATATTTTTTGCCACTTTCCAATTTTGGAACGACGCTACGTAAGAGATGTGGCTGACTACAAACGACTGGGTGAGTCGTAGTAGGCTGTCTTCTCTCATGCCCTGGTACCGCGTGGCCACCTTCTTGTGTAAGCGGATGGCCAACGAGGGCTTTGCATGGAGCTTCTGTACAATCACGTCGTTGTGGTTCAGATCCTGGAGGTGCAGACCCAAAAATCTGAGCGTCGACAAGTGCGGTATCGGTGTTTCTTTTTGGGTTACCACGTTGATGTGCACTGTTGTAGGGCGCCGCACACGTTGCGGTGAGATCAGTTGCAGTTCCGACTTGGTTGGTGAACATTGGAGTGCGGCGGGTCATAGCCATTCTTCTACGGCGACGACGGCTTCTTGGAGGGCTGCCTCGATCTGGCTGTCGATTCTACCCGTTGACCACAACGTGATGTCGTCCGCGTAGATTGTGTACTTGATGTTTTTAACACGTTTCAATCTTCTTCCTACGCCTATCATGACGAGGTTGAACAAGAGAGGAGAGATCACCGAACCCAGCTGGGTCCCTTTGCTCCCCAACAGCTGGAGCGCTACTTGTTCTGCTGCAATAAGCCACGTGGTGCGGTTGGTCAGGAAATCTTTGATGTAAGTGAACGTCCTCTCCCCCATGTTGAAGTGAGACACATGTCGAAAGATGGCCGAGTGGTGTACGTTGTCGAATGCTTTCTGGGGGTCAAGCCCGAGCACGGCTCTGTTGTCTAACCTGGGAAACTATCCGTCCACGATTTCGTTCTTGAGGAAAAGCATGGTGTGCTGGGTGCACAGTTTGGCCTAAAACCCGGGCATTGTATGTGGATAAATGTTGCAGTCCTCCAAATAATATCGCCTTATGTTGAGTAAGGACGTGTTCTAGCAATTTGCCCACGTACGATGTCAGAGATATGGGTCTCAGGTTGTCTATGCTGGGTGATTTGCCCGTCTTAGGGATTAGAACCGTTTTAGCGGTCTTGCATTGTTGCGGTAGCTTGCCCGTCCACCAGCGCCGGTTGTAATTATTGGTGAGGGCTTCGACCGCCATGCCGTTCAAGTTACATAATTCCTTGTTAGTAACGTGGTCCGCTCCAGACAATTACAGTTAATTTACAATTAACTGTAAAATTACAATGTAAATTACAATTTACAGTGAGTTTTTTGCAATACCGCACGCACTTCCCATTCTTCAATGTCGGCATCCAGACTATCGTTGGCAGCTCCTTCGTAGCTGGGGGGTGGGTCCGTTGGCGTTGTAGGAAGATACTTGGCGTCTAGGTGTCATTCGACCTCAGCCTCTCCTATTTCTTTGACTCCTTTGTGCATAGTCGTCTTCAGCAAGTAAAGCTGAGCTCCCTCGCTTATCTCCTTGTTGAGAAAGTGGCGTAGCAGGTGCCACGTCTTGCCTTTATGTAGTTGGCCATCAGCTATTTGACACACCGCGTACCACTGCTGCCTACAGAGGACTGCGCTGTGAAGCTCGATGTCTCTATTTTGTTGTACTATGCGTTTTCGCAGCCTCCTGTTGAGGCGTTGACGTATCTGGTGCTGTCTCCTCGAGTTACGAGCTTCCATAAGGTGAGCTAGTCTGCTGTCCAGCATCATAGCCTCCAGCTCCACTTCCATTGTGTGAGTGGCTTCTTTGTTAGTGGCGTCCAACATGTTCGTCCATGCTTCTATGTCCTTAACTGCTTCCGTAACGTTGTTGTTTAATTTCATTCTGTATTTGCACCAGTCGAGGATATGCTACTGGTGTGCTCTTTGCGTGCTCTCTGCGATGGGTATTGCAAATTCGAACATGCAGTGGTTACTTCCCAGTGCCTCTTCGGTGTTTCGCCACGTGACGCCCCGCAGTATCGATGCCATGTTTAAGAAGGCAAGATACCGATGTGTGTCGTGCTGCGACGATGATCCGATTCTAATATGTGCGTTGGGGTCGTTTAGCAGTTGGTAACCTAAGTCCATGGTTTCGTCATAGAGGCTGTGGCCCTTCCCCATCGTGTATAGATACCCCATGCTGTTTGTCGAGCGTTTAAGTCTCCACACAGTAGGGTTAGGTTAGAGCCCGCAAGCTGCTGAAATTTGTGCACAAGAGCGTGTTGTTTTTGCTGTAAGTGCTTCGGATTGCTGTACACGTTGATTATAAAAGTGCTTTTATGGCGCTTGCCCGTCCCGGTGACGATTCGGACCAAGGTGGGCACGATGGCGACGTTGTGTAGCTGCTCATAATCTATTCAGGTTAGATTTTTTTTGCCAAGGTGCAGACCCCCTGCCCTGCGCCTCTCCCAACTGTTGGTGCACTGGGAGTCTTCGCAAAGATGTCTACCCCAGTAACGTCGGTGGGGTTTCACTGTGCATGTCTTCTAGTATTATAACGTCTGGTCTCTTGGTGGTTTGCTGTATGTGCTGTTGTAACGACGCTTTTCCCCCCTGTAGGCCGTTGGAATTCTATTGCCATATGAGGGCATCATGCTGTTGGGTCCGTGCTCTGTTTCTGTGGTTAGCGATGCCTGTTGCTATTGTCCCATTCATCATGGCTGTTGGGTGAAGTCTAGTTGTGTGATTAGTCCTGACGCCGTAAGCGCGTGTATTAGTAGATGCAGCTTGGTCTGTACTTCTTGTATGGTAAACTGCATTCCATGTACGGGTGTCACCAGCGTGTCGAGGCGTGCGTTGATAGCATCGAGGCGATCGCTAATTGCCTTGATGGCATGGCTCAGGGTATCGTGGTTGGCTTTCATGGTCTCTTCTAGTCGATATTGCCGGTTTTCTAGGCTGTCTAGCTCGCGTTGACTTTTCGTTCTCGTCCAAAATCAAGCGCTCTCTTCTTCGGTGCCGGATCAATTGTCCTAGCAGTGTCGGTTGTTTCGGGTTGTGCGCTGTTAGCTTCCGTAGTACTGGGGCTTGTACCTTCATGGCGAAGTTTGTGTTATCTTCCATTGGCATCGGGGGTCTTGGTTGACTCTGCGGTGGTGGTGTCGGGGCCCTTTGTTGCTGCTACTGTGACTGCTGCTGCTGGTGCTGTTGCTGCTGCTGCTGCGCATTGATGAGTTGGTTCAACCTGGCGTTCATGTTTTGCATTTCAGCTCTCCGTTCGGCGATGCTTCGCTTGAGCTGGTCGTTTTCATAGCGCAGTGACTGCATGATGTCATCCTTCGCTTGTGCAACATGGTTGACTGAATACGGTTCGGCGCTTGCGAGTTGATTGCCTGGGACCAACCTATCACGATGCCTGGTCACTGCTGGTTGGGGTTGTAATTCTTGTTCCCGCTGCGCTAGCCATCGGTCTTCTGCCTCGGCTCGCCAAGCGTTCCCTGCTTATGTTGCGCTTCCTCGAGTGGCTGCGTCTTTTCTCTGATAGATGTGTTTTCTTCTCTTCTTGCTGTTGTTGCGGTGGCAGCTGCAGAAAGTCTCACAACTAAAACGTTGTCCCCACGTTTCTGCGATCACATCTGCGTTGAGTAACTACAAAGGGCACCTTGTACTTATTCGTACATTCTTCCGCGCCCATGGCGTGGTCTCAATTACAGAGCACAACTTGATTTCTTGTGTAGGGCAGACGTCGGCCCGATGGTAGATTTCGCATCATGTTCTGTACACACTGGGATGTTTTCTGAATAATGTACACCTTACTAAAATGGAGCCGTAGTTTGTGTAGTAGTGAACCTTAGTTCCTGCCAACAAAACGACTCTCGAGGTAGTGTTTCCAATCTTGTGTGCCTCGAGGGCCTGCGCATTTGCTTTGTTAACGATATTCTCGTGGAGATCTTCGGCAGTGTACTCTACTGGGATTCCACGGATCACTTCTTTCTCTGTGCCGTGAGGCGCGGTGTAATAGGTATGCGTTTCCCAGTTACTGCCCTCAATGTAAAGAGACCGTACGTTTGCATAGTAACCTGCTCGTTCTTCATCGGGCATGCTGATCACGGTGATGTTCTGCGTGGAGTTAGTGCAGATTGTATCTGCTTTCGCTACGGTCTTGGGAATGTTGGCTGCCGGTATGACTACGGACAATATAATGTCGGCTTCGAGTCTCGCTAGGCATAGTCCTTCTCTCAGTCTTATTACAATCTTCTGCTCTTTCCGCGGCGAATTCAGTGGCATGCGGGACACTTTGGAAATTTTTGCTATCATGCATTTTGCTTGAGCTTCCCTAAATTGTGAAGTTGACAGCTGCTTTGGGTAGCGTCGTTGAGCTTAAACTTATTAAAAAGGTTCATCATTCAAGGCTAGGCAATTCTTAGCGAGCTTCGGTGAATAATAGCGTATCTATCTATCTGTCTATCTATCTATCTATCTATCTATCTATGCATCTACCTATCTATCTATTCATCTATCTATCTATCTATCCATCTATCTATCTAGCCATCTACGACTTTTAACTCTCCTGACCGTTTGGATAGTGGTGACAATACCAAACTTGGTATGGCATAACAAGATTGTATGAAGAACATATTTGACGACTCATGACATAAAAAACGTAACATGTATGTCATGAATGTCACGATTTACATTTCATGGTTTTGCAGCTCTTGCGTTGGTTTCGTTCCCATGGCATGTTAAAAAACTGGTTTGGTATGGCTTGATTGCATGGCGAACACAAGCAGCAAACCCTAAGATAAAAATCATGGCATGCGTGTCATGTAACAACATTAACATGCCACGCTCATGATTCGCTCGCAGCCGTTCCGCTAGCGTCACGTATACCAAATTCAGTATTACGGGGCGTGAATCAATGACGGAGGTATAATATATTGGTGCAACATGATAAACATGAGATGCGTGTCGTGTAACAACATGACTACATGCTATGATCCTGATGCGCTCGCGGCTGTTTCGCAAGCTTCACATGTACCAAACTCGATATTACGTGACGCGAACGGACGACATAGGTAAGTGACATATCCAAACATAATAATCACTACATGCGTGTCATGTAAGAACACGACTACATGTCACACTGATAATGCGCTCGTGGCCGTTTCACTAGTTTCACATATGCCAAATTTGGTATTACAGTTCATGATAAAGGTATGTGACTGGTGCAAACTTGATAATCATGACACGCGTGTCATGCAAGGACATGACAACACTCACGCTGATAACGTGCCGGCGGTCGTTTCTCTAGCTCCACATATACGAAATTTATTATCACGTGAAGTGAATAGCTGACATAAGGTAAACGACACATCCAAACATGATAATCATGACACGGAAGCCATTTACGGCATCAATTACATCCACTTTGTAACGTGTCGCTAATTTTGAAATGACAGATCAACATTTCTTATCTGTTCTTCGCATATCATCGATTCCCAGTGTACGTTGGATTTGCCAATTTTTTTCCGAATGTTTTCCATGCCACGATGTCGCTTGGGTGTAAGTCGTTGCCGCGTGGCCGAATCTGCGCAGCCCCTCTTGGTCGTTGATCGCGTCGGTAGTCGTGTTGTCGTTGTCGCCAGAACGACAGTCCACTCTTTTCGTAGCAAAGGCTGCGAAACGGTTGTGTGCAACAGCGTTGACCTTCGATGAAGCTGAGGTCATCTTCAGCGATCCGAGCGTCCTGGCATCGAGTGGGGCCGGGCGGTCGACGCAGTTGCGTGCCGCAGCCGGCTTAGCTCGTGCTAAGCCTAGGCGTGGTCAGCTATACGCAGCGTTGCCCAAGTGATGAAAACATTCAAAAGTGACAAAGGATCCGGTGGACCGGCTGAAAAATGGTACCAGTCGAGTCCGGAGATGCTTCTCGACACTGTAGTGATAATTTCCACTCGATAGAAAGCAATTAACGTGGCAAAATTAGCAAAAACTGCAGAGTTCTTGCCGAGCACGACAGCTCAGCTTGGTGACCGAAGAGCCCCCCCCCCCCCTATGTTGGAGAAAGAAAATAACAATATATGATTGTCCTGTTGTGAAAAAAGTCCCTTTAAGGCATGTGCTATTAGATAGTGCCAGCGTAAAATTGCTACAGGTGTTCAAGCGTGCAAATCATGTACAGCACTATGGGTTTTAAACGCCTATCCTTTACAAAGTGCTCGCACATACTTATTGATCTTCAGCAGTAAAAAGCCCCGCTCCGGTGTATTAGTGGCTAAGGTATTCGGCTGCTGACCCGCAGGTCAAGGGATCGAATCCCGACTGCGGTGGCTGAATTTTCGATGAAAGCAAAAATGTAGGCCCTTGTGCTCTGAGTTGTGTGCACGTTAAAGAACCCCAGGTGGTCAAAATTTCCGGAGCCCTCCACTACAGCGTCTTTCATAGTCAAATGGTGGTTTTGGGACGTTAAACGCCACTTATCAATCATCAATCATTACGCAGTAAAAGCATCAGCAAAGCGAACAGCTGTGTAGCTTTACGTGGTCTCCTAATGACCCTTGGCAAAAAACATAATTTAGAAAAACACACTTGCACTTACAATAGGCATTCGAGGACACTTCAAAGCGGTCAGTGTTACGTGCACAGTCAATAAACTCTTTACTGCAGAGATGAGGCATCCACCGAGAACCGAATTCAGGCTACTCAATGCGAAGGCAATGCGCATGAGTCCCGATGACGTCATCGTATTCTACTCTTGGAGGTGCAAAGCTCAAGGATCTTCCATATTTTTAACGATGTCATCGAACTGATCTTCTGTTTATGGGACAGATTTTTGTTCGCAGGGCGTCGCACACAGCTGAATGCGTAGTTGTGGGCACGATTCATTGCAGAAATCCAGAAACGCTGGTACACTCGTATTCCCGCAGAACCGAGTTTTGTTTTACAACAATCCGCCGTGAAGTAAGGTGTTCTGACTTAGGTGAAAAACAGTTATTCATTGTATTCCGCTCCATCTTCCGATTTTAAGTGCCTTTCAAAGAGGGGGAAGGTTGAAATCAAGACATTGCATTGATTTCGATTAAAAGGGCGAATGTGAAACGCTTTAACACATGAAGAACCACTAAAAAGGGTGCTTAACTTTGAAACAGCCTTGGGGGCATACGAAACCAAAAAAAACGTTATTTAAATTGGATGCCTACATACAAGTGACCTCCATATATCTCCTGCTAACATAGTCACTAAAGATTGCTGGTGGCAACTTAGCTTTGGGCATATGTTATTTTGATATGACAGTAGGCGCGAGTGCTCGCTTAAAGTGGCGGTGCATATTGACTTCATCACAATATGGTGGATTTAGGTAATGCTTGGCCAAGCTGTGGAATTTCGCCATTCAGAGGCGAAACTGCTTAAGCCGTGGGTCGTGCGTCCTCGATGTATGAAGTAGTAGTAGGAAGACACCTTTTGTTAAGTTCTTGCAATGTCCACCGGATGGCAGTACTTGCATATGATGAATATGTGATAAAAAGATGCGATATGGTGGTACTTGGAGTGTTCACTAGATGAATGACCAGACAGACAGACAGACATACTCACGGTCGGACATGGCCAGCGGATGGACGATTCACGGTTCACCAATAAAAACCCCCGAAGCTACGCCCCACTCATCATTATTCACTCCGTGGATAAGCTGTCAGTTCTTTAACGAGTATTTTTTACGTCCCAGTAAGACAATAAAATTTCACGACTGACGGATTGGTGCTAAAACACAGAAGACACGAAAAGACGCTAGAATACAGAACTTTTCTGATCCTGCATTTTCTTCACCGTTCGATATTGAAGTTTCGTTATTACAAAGCTCTCAGTGCCCCTTTTCGAAAACTTTAGGTGGAGTTCTGAAGGTGCGTATCATGACGATTGGTGATTGTATTGCGCTTAAAAATGACGGAGGCAACAGCAGGATGCAGAACAAGAGAGAGCTACATTTTAATACATGCGTCGTATTTCTAGCAATGTATAAGTAAACTGCGCGTGTGCTAGCCGTATCGCCTGATGGCGCATTGCACGGGCCGGCTTGTGATGTTTCCTCTACTGGGTCGCCTAAAATAACATGAAGTGCTGAAAACCATCACTTCACCACGCCGTCCATGTGTGAAGTCAAAACAAAATTGAAAGCACCTGTAATGGGTCAAGTGGAACGTAGTGTACATATGGCGAAAGCAGCGGCAACATGATACAGTCACACAACAAGTCTGCTCAGGTTCAGCGTGCGTGAACATAATTTTTTTTCCGGTCTGGTATTTTAGCTGTTTTTTGGTAGCTCCAGAGCGAATCAGGTAAGGCAGATTAACAACTGAGGAGCGAAGAGCAAGCAAAAGCGTCTAAGTGGCTGGTACTAATAAGAAAGTTTTCGCATTAGCATTGAGCTATCAGACCTAAAAAGCAAAACATATGTGTGCCCGCTTCAGACCCCTGTAATCTAAATACTAAGTAAATGTTGTCGCAGTATGCTTGAGTATTTGCAGCACGTTCAGTTTACATTTGCAGAAGTTTTGTTCTGACTGCAATTTGTATAGAGATCCGCGAACTTGCCTGTACAAATTACAGGCGCTTTTTTAGTTTTTATGTATGCATATAAGTTGTTTAATATAAAGCATATTAAAGAAAAAACGCACCACTCAAGAACTGCAATTGATGTTCTTCACCAACACATGCTATGACACCGAAACTTTCATAAAAATATAAATGAAACAGCTCCGATGGGACATCGAGCATTGCATGCGGATCATGTGGTATACATAACTTGGAATACACAATTTTCCTCTTCCTCCTGTGATATTATCGGTGATAGCGATAAAGAGCTCGTTTCGCGGAAAAGTGCTCGTTTCGCGGTGTCAGCTTCATTGTTTCAGAGCGAAAAGTTACCACTTTGTGCCTGACCGAAGCAACTGAGAAAAATGCAAGTAAAGTGAATCACAAAACCTTCAGGCTCTTAGTAAGGATTGGCCCCACGTACTATGAAAATAACTTGGTGTTCTTGTACATGCAGTAACAATAATTCGTGCAAAACATGCATACGCATGCTGTGTGCATGCTTCACAATAGAACATGCTATATCGCTGTAAAATTGCGTGGCACGTGACACAAGCGTGTATACTTAATCGGGCATCAGAGCATGTGAATATGGTAAGGAATTTTATTGTTTTAAGCCGACCATCTATTGCAATAGACACACTTTACTTCACACATTCCCTTAAGACCATATAGTTGGCATTTTGCAAGTTCGAAATCATTTCTTCTGCATATTTGCTTATGGTTTTAAACATGCTCTCAATTAGAATGCAGCCTTATGTAAAGGATCACTGAGACAAGCCACTTTTAAATTTATAGATTGCATTGTAGTTATCCACAATGTGAATTTTCGAGTAACATTGTATTATGCACGAAGTGGTTGAAGTACTCACTACGAACAGGATCACGCTATCGCGTTCACCTCTTAAAAGCAAAACTAAACAGCTCCCACAGTTCTCGTGATTCAGAAGTGCTTGGCAGAAGAAGTTTTAAGGCATATTTATTAAAGAGGCAGACAATTTGGTTTATTTCAAGCGATCTGCTGGCGCTTCAGGCGACTTAGACAGCTCTTTGGAGCAGGACTGTGAGCTCTTGAGCTATCGCATTAGCGCCCTTATTACCACGGAGCGAGGCGCATTCATGAGTACAGGCGTTACGAACTACGGGAAGCAATGTGTCATCTTTACGTTCTTTTAAAATGTAGCGTGCATGGTTTATAATAATATTTGCAACTGCCAATAACACCTTGTTCTACTGTACAGTAGACATTGTATCAGAGATTACATCACGTTCAATATCAATATGTTGTAGACAATTAGGGTTGTTTCAAGATAACATAGCTTTATTACAGGCAGCTTCACTACAGTACCTTGTGTAATGAAGATTTACAAGTTACATGCAGGGTATAATTTTCTACACTTGCAACTAGAGCACGTAATAGTCTTGTCAATCATCACATTTTTTCGCTGTGGCATGATTGCAACTGCACCTGCACGTGAGTTTTTTGTGCGTTAAATGATCAAGTAGGGTGCACTATATTTAGTATTCAAATTTGATAGTTATGGGATGTCAGTCTGTCTGCGTTGAAAAACTATCTGCATCAACTTTTTTGTGACTCATGTCATGTTTTCTTCGTTTTTTTTTATTCTTTTGCTTTTCAGATGACAGGTCCACCCTTAGATGCTATTCATATGAAGTGCCCTTTCCCCAATGATAGGACGCTCAGCTGTTATCTATAGGTTATTGCGCAGCTAATCTTTCTGCAGATTTTTTTTACACGCGAAGAATTTGTTGTTTCTCTGTTTTGCGACAATGAAGTTTACCTTTTTTCCGGTTGATTGTTTGATTCACTGTTTGAAGACACATGACCCCACCATCGACGCTTACCGATCGTGAATTCGGAAAAGAATGGGCTTGTTTGCCTATCTTTTTGTACTGAGTTTTTATTTTTAAATAAAAAGTCGTGATCTGGCGTTCAATTTCTTTAATCAGATCTGTTGTCGTACTTTGTGAAAATTTTTTTGTGCTTTACCTTCTTACGTTTGGCTACACACAACCTAAAGTGTTATATGACTATGCATACTTTGCAATTGTATCATTCCAAACATTGTCTCGGAAGTTCTATATTTAAAGACCAGATCAGTTCGATTTAATGCCACATATGTGATCTACAAAGAAGCGAAAGTCCTAAGAATATACCTAATATCAATATGGCTCTGCCTGCAAGTACAACTATGAGTTATCCTTAAAGTAGTTCCCATTTTTATATAAGTAAACAAAAAAGCACATTATATCTTGCCCCAATGCACTCTCCTTCACATGCAGGCTATACTTGTTTTTTTTTTCAAATTACACTGACGTTCTCTACAAAGCATCCACTTTTGTGGCTCTGCTCTACCTGAACGTTTCCGGTGACAAAAGTGCCTGTCACTCTGCTTTCGACAAAAATATGACTCTTTATTTTTGTTATTACATCCTCAAATGCTATGTCACGAACGTTCGCAATAGTATATAAAGACTGCAGGTACAAAGAGGGTTTTACTGAAGGCACCTGTCTCATCTTCAACAGGATACCTTTGTGAGTATGCATTCTCATATTGGTGGCTCCACACAAAGTGAGTCCTTTAGATCAGGATTAACAACAAGATTTAAAACATTTACTTTAACGAGATACATTTGTAGTTTTCTGATCAGCTGAGCTATATATATTTCATTTAGATCAGGATTAACAAGATTTAAAACATTTACTTTAACGAGATACATTTGTAGTTTTCTGATCAGCTGAGCTATATATATTCCATAGCCTCTTGTTCGATAGAAACGTTCTTTATGAAAGACTCGTTGATATCGTGACAGTATTTCAAGTATTCATTTTGTCCTCTATAGCCGGCTCTTATAGTGTGGTACTTCCTAAATATTTGAAACAAAAACATGTAGACCTAAAATCTAACTTCGAATATGCTCATTAACGCTAAATGACTAAAAAATGACCCCACACTTAGTGCCGATCCACCATCAAAGCATCGTGCCCACCTACGGCTTCAGATGCCCTGATGAGCTTTTTTTTATTTGATGGTTTCACAGCTGGTTTACTTAGAAAAAAAACCTTCCTGAACGCAGAAGTATTGTTAAGTACGTAGTAAGAATTGATCCACTGCTAACATTTGTTCTCCTGTAGACGTTATTAGTATTTCATTGGTGAAATAACTTTCACAGTCTCTTCATCTACTTAAAAAACATGAAACTACAATCGGACATCCATCACTTTTGAACCACAATAATTAAGTATATATGAATGCTCTCACCACAATATTAAAAATTCACTACGGTATAACTGTCCAATACCACGAAACATGTTTGCTCCCTTTTATTTAATAAGTAACGTCTGAGCAGAGATCATAGTCAACCAAGAGAGCGGTGGACGTATCACTCCGCCTAAATTTTTTCCAGTGGGGCCAAACTTTATTCCAGATAAAGGTTCGAAAGAATATTTTAGTTGGTATCTTAACAACCCCGGGCACCGTGACTTAATATGACCTCTCCACCGTGGTCTAAGAAATCACCTGATGAAGTGTAGTTGCTACAGCAAACTTTGTTTCTTTGAAAATATACCGTTGATGAACAATATTGTGTAAATAAATTAATATGGTGTATCCCTCTAAAATGCCTATCACGCAAATTTCTTACGCTCAACCAAATCGGTCTATACGAGCAAACTGTCGTGCTATAAAAATTCACTGCAACACTTACAACAAGCACTAGGCGCAGATAAGCTAAGCCAGACCAGTGTTGTATTAAAAAAGGCATGATGACAAAGTGTGTAGGTGTGTGTTACTGAACTCCTTATTTTATTTATACTTGCAGTGAATTCAACATGAATGGTCTTACTGGAGTCAAAGTCCTGCTGTGCGTCGTCTTCGCACTAGGTGATGATGATTACCACACAAATAGCTTTTGATAATTAGCAAATGATGTTCTCTACGTAACTTTGATATAATGTGGCTGATATCTCTGGGGAAAATCTTGCCTGTGTACTCTGCTTCGTGACAGCGTCTGCTCTCACGCCGTCACGTTCTTGCTTTGTTGGCGATGGTAGCCTTAGCATTGTGTAGTCGCAGGATTGGCGACAGAAACCTTAGCAAGGTGTAATAACTGATGTAATCGTGGTTTTGTGATATGGTAGACGCCATTGTTCAGTTTCTTCCTCTCAAATCTGACCATGTTTTATAAAACTAAAATGGCTGGCTACGATCTCCCACTTTGTTAAAGGGGTGTCTGTTGGTCCTGATATGTATCGGTAATTTTCCTAAGTACCCCTTGCATATCAACTGCTTTATGTTACTGTAGTGATATCTCGCACAGAAACTATCTATAATATTGTCCATCTAGTGCTACACCTGAGGTGTTGAATAAAATTTCATTGATGTGCGGTGTACGAAACAAACAAAATCATTATGTCAGTACAAAATTCCTGTAGAAATGTCATTAAAATTATGAATACCCCAAAGAAATGTGTAAAGAGTCTTATGCTTAATACAAGATTAAAGGTTATACCACCGAAACTAGTTAGAATTGTGGCCTTTGAAGGCTGCTTTATTTACAGAGCTAAGAGAAGTACAGCGTACAGTGGCCACTGTTCAAGATTTGTGAGTTAAGCTGAATGCATATTTTGATTTTAAATGGATTCTCGCATAATATGACAATATAATTGCAAAAAAGCCAACTGTCTTTACACTTCATAACAAAGCTATTCTATTTACGCTGTCAATCCCCGTGCTTGTTGTCTAACACTGAGGTGTACAGTGAAAGCACCAGATTCATTTTCTGCTTTTTCTTTGCAGCTGTCTTGGCTAATGAAGCTGTTGCTTCTCTGGGAGGTGGTGTAGGAGGTGGCAGATCCCTAGGAGGTGGTGTCGGAGGTGGCAGATCTCTAGGAGGTGGTGTCGGCGGTGGAAGATCTCTAGGAGGTGGTGTTGGAGGGGGAAGATAAATCAACAGCAAGTAAATTCCTGCTAAATAAAGGCATACTCGTGTCAGAATATGGGAGTTCTCAAATTGTTGCTGGCTTTAAATAAAGGAATGCAGTTGAAACCTTTGTTGGTAGCGATAATATGGTGATGTTGCGAGCTAACGCAAGCTATTGAAGCACTCTGAATGTATTCTTGAACCGCCTAGGTTTTTAAAACAGCATTCAGAAAAAAAAAGGATTTCCTACATACAACCAAACTATATACTATTTCGCACTAGCAAACTTACCGAGCTTGCAGCTGGGCGACACATGGTAATCAAGAACACGCAAAAGCTAAAAAAATTAGATTATGCTTGAGCTTCACGATTAAAAAAAAACGCAATAACGTAGTCGGGCTTCACGCCCATCGTAATTCATTGGCTAGTCTGAATGTGGTTCTGACTGTATAGGTCAACCACGTCGTAAGGAATTGAAGAAGTGTGGGCGCTACACTGGCCGCTTCCAAGTATCTTAAAATGCCTACTCCATGTAGTACAAGTGTTAGAGGGGCCGTTTAACGCTTGAAAACATTGGTTCTGACTTCATAACTCAAAGTGGCGCTCGCCAAAGCTACTGAGAGCGGAGATGATGACGACAGGTTGCCTCAATATGATTGCATAAACGTAACGTTAAATGTGATCGTATGATCGCATCAAACTACGGATTTCTATTGAATGAAACTTTTTCATCAGCATCATTTTTCACTCAAGCGACAGAGCAATAGGCTCTCCGACTTTTCCAGCCTCAAAACTATAAAGCTGGTCAAATAATGCGCCGAACGTCTTGTGCTGGAGGGAACACGCGGGCGACGTTCCGGGCGCCGTTGTTTGAAGAAAGTAAAAAAAATTAAGAGTATTGATATATATACGTTTCTAGCAAAAACAAAGGTAAAGTAAAGCTACAAAACATTATAAAAGCGTTCGCCAGCTGGCTCGTTTCGCACGTGTCCCTTTTCAAATACCCCATTGTTTGTAACGATTGCAACGGCGTGCTTAATACGCTGGACGTGACAGTCAATATGTCATGCGAGCTTCCTGTACGGTGGGGTTTTCAGTTCATTTCATTGGATGGCCTTCCGACGTCAGAGGGTGAGGGAAATACGGTAATGTCAGCCCACGAAAGCAGAGTTCATGATAAGCGTTCGTTTCCTTTTATTTTGATATCTCTACGCTGAATACCCTTGCACTGCGTCGCGCTATCGCTGCCGTTCTTGCGGCACTTATCTCTTACGCCGTCAGTGTGCGCAAATAGCTAGAAAAACAAGTTGATGATTGATTTGTGGGGTTTAACGTGCCAAAACCACCATATGATGATGAGAGACGCCGTAGTGGAGGGCTCCGGAAATTCCGACCACTTGGGGTTCTTTAACGTGCGGCGAAATCTGAGCACACGGACCTACAAGCTTAAAAAAAAGTTAAACTTTGAAGTTGCGAAAAGTGTTAGAGGGCCCCTTTATGATCACACTATATATACGCTATAATAGGGCCTACTACGCATTGATGAAGTGACACGTTGTCCTGCATACCTGTTCGCTTTGTTGATGCATTCGCGGATAACGATGATTTTATAACATGTGAAGCTTTAAAAATGCCGCTCATTGCAGATTTGGAAGTGCTAACGACTGATACGATTCCCCACTGGTGCCACAAATTTAACGTGGGTTGGGGGACTTCTTCCACTATATGTCAATGACATCGTTCTTCGTTGTTTCGATTCAGTTTCGAGAAACAATTCGACAAAACGGGTGGAACATCTGTTTGATGATAAATCCTCAAACAAGGGTTGTGTCGAGCAGACGTTCCAACAAGGAAGCTGGTCTTCATCAAGGCTAGCCTGGAAAAAGTAAGTCCACGTGTCAAAACGTGTAACCAGCGAATTCCCTGTTTACGAATTTTTTATCGCAAGCTTCCATCGTCCGCCTTCTACCATATATGTTAGTTACATAGAGAGGCGATAGACAAAATACGCAGCATACAACAGCATCGGTAGTAGCCATGAACGTGATAGGGTTAAGAGCTCGTTAAGCAGAAATTCCGATGTCGACAGCAGCGTCGTTATAGTTGATAGCAATAACTCATCCTGTGCGTCATCAAAAAGCTGAAAACATTGCAATTAAAAAGAATATTAAAATCTTCGGATTAGAATGGATGTCGAACACGGATCGCTTGGGCCTGTGTGGTGATCTTACTGGGGTTGTTTGTGTGAAAAGCGGGTGTATTAGCACAGAGCCACAACCCTGCGAGGAGACACATTAAAAACAAATGGGGAGATCCCACCTACAGTGGGAATCGATGATATGCGAAGCACAAATAGGAAAGGTTGATATGCCGCTTTAAAATCAGCTCAACGTTACAAGGTGCATGGACGTTGTTCACAATAAACACAATACGAAATGTTATGTGCACTCATGTATCTAGGTAAGATGTAAATATGATGTCTATAGTCGCGTCACGACGGCACCACTAACGTTTGCAATACCAGCAACAGCAGTGGTAGGCATGTATTTTATACCGCCCATGACTTCCATGTCAAGATTATCATGTTCAGCCAGGCAATTGTGTTCGTCCTCTATTCACATCACTTAATACTAAACTTTGTATATGAGAAGCCAGCGAAATGGCTTCGAGCGCGCTATGGACGTAGCATCAACTAATATTTTATATGACACGCATTTCATGATTATCATTTTGGGACATGTAATTTATCTCGGTCGTCTATGCACATCAGTTAATACCAAATTTGGTATATTTGAAGCTAGCGAAACGGCTGGGAGTGCGCAATGGCCACAGCCTGGAGTCTTGTTTTACATGCATGTCATGATTATCAAGTTTGGGCGGGTCATTTCCCTGCGTCGTTCATTCACGTCAGGTTACACCGAATTTGGTTTATTTGAAATAGGCGATACGGCCGCGAATGAATTGTGAGCGTTATTTCTAGTCATAATTTTACACAACACACATGTCATGATTGTCAAGCTTGCACCAGTCATATACCTTAATCATCCATTGACGTCACGGAACACGAAATTTTGTGTAAAGGAAACAACAAAACAGCTATGAGCCCACTATGAGCGTATCATGTAGCCATACTTTACATAACACACATGTTGTGATTATCATGATTGGACGTGTCATTTACCTTCGTGCTCCGTTCGCGTCACGTAATATGAAATTTGATATATGGGAAGCTAGCGAAAAGGCCGTGAGCGCATTAAGAGCGTGTTATGTAGTCATGTTTTACATGATACGCATGTCATGATTATCATGCTTTGACGTGTCATTTATCTTCATCATGTAGTCACGTCACGTAAAACCAAATTTGGTATATGGGACGCTAGTGAACAGGCCGCGAGCGCGCAATCAGCGTAGCATGTAGTCATTTTGTACATGACATGCATATCATGATTATTGTGTTTGGATGTGTCACTTACCTTCGTCCTCCACTCTCGTCACGTAATGCTAAATTTGCTGTCAAGCTAGAGAAACGGCTTCGAGCTCTTCATAAGCGTGGTATGTAGTCACAACACTACATTATACTCATAACATGATTATTATGTTGGCACCAGTCATATACTTTCGTGATTTATTCACGTCTTGTAATACCATAATTGTTATACGTGAAGCTCGGAAAACAAACTCGAGCGCACAATGAGCGTGACATGTAGCCATAACTTACATGACATGCATGGCATGATTTCCCCGTTAGGGCCTGCCACTTATGGTCGCCATGCAGTCATGTCTTACTGTACTAGTTTTGCAACATGTCAAGCGGACGAGACCACCGAAAGAGCAGAAATGTCTTGACATGTAAATCATGACATTCATGACATACATGTCTTTATTATTATGTTATCACTAGTCAATTACGCTCTTCATACAGTCATGTAATTTCATACCAATTTTGGTATACGTTCTATTAGTGAAACGGCCAGTCAGGTCACACACGTGGCCCGACTCTCCTTGTAATCTTGTAGCCTCTCAATGTGGCAATAGCGACTCTTCTTCTAATTGTTCGTCTTCTAATTGCTCGTAAGCGCTCATAGTCTGCATCTACACTGGAGTGGCCTGCTGGGAGGGCTGAAAACCATGTCGCACGGCAGTGACTGCTTTTAATGCAGGACATGAACGTATTCAGGTCATTCACTCCCGCCATGCCACGTCTAGTATGTTCAAGAAATAGTTTCCATCAGTTATTAACGCGATAGCGTTAGAGAGTTCATGTCGCAGAAATTCTGCTGTTGGCGTCGGCCCCATTGGTTGTGAGCGAGAAATTGTTCGTGATCGATAATGCTCCTTAAAGATATCACCGCAGGAGGCCACTACTTTTCAACGTGTGCGTGCGCAATCACACTGAAAAAGCCGTGAATTTGAAGAAAAAGGCGCTTAAAATCAAGAGGCGTGCGTGATGTAGTTTCTTTGCCCCTGCCATCTCTTCCTGCTTAGATTCCAGTGCTTTCGTCGGGACGAGAGAATGCAATAGGAGCATGCGACAAACCTTTGTTGCGACAAACCTTTGTAACTCCACTCAGACTGGATGAATTCTTAAAATTTTGCGGCGTTAAAGTCGTGAGGCCATAAGCTCTTCTAACAAATTCATTGCAAGGTTACTTAAAAAGTGTTTTAGGGCGCCTTTACCACATGTTTTGATAGGTGTAACGACTGAAAACGAGCCCAATTGGCGATATTAGGCGAACTTGGGAGGGCTCAAACTACGTCGAAAAAGGCAGGGATAGCGTAGCCATCGCTGCTAAAACACACAGAACCTTGCAAACAGCTCTGAAAATGGGCAACTATGTTCATCTAGCGGAAAACATATCATGCCTTTCCAGCGGCGTTGATCAAGCAAACAGCAGACGCAAGATATTGTGCTGCCATCTATGAGACAATGTCAGATTCCTTAAAGCCTCCGAGATGGCAAGTGCGGGGCGTGTATATGGGAGGCAGTGCGACTGTTGCTTTGGATCAAAAACCTGTATGAACCATTCGTGGGCACGCGCTGGCGCAATCTACAGTGTGCATGTGTGTGTATGTAACAAAACTTCTTAATAAGTATGCACTTAGCGTTTGGAGGGCACACTAGGGGCTGGATTTTGCTATCGCGTTCAACGCTTAAAGGCGAAGCCAAAGAATCCATAAATTGTTTTTAGGTTAAGGTTGTCGTTTGCACTTGCATTCATGGGTGTTGCTTGAGAACTGGGTAATAGTCGCTCTCTCTTGTTTCGAGGTCTGTACACCAGCTCATATCTCGTGCAATGTCAGGAGAGGCTATAGCCATATCTAGACAACTGGCATTTATATAACCTCTTAAGAACGTTACTGATCCATCATTCAGTACAACAAGAACACATCTATCAATTGCTTAATCAAGTGCTCTCTCACGGTAATCGGTATGAGTACTGCCCCACGTGGTATTGTGCGCATTAGAGTCTCCACAGATGAGGGCTGGTCCCTAGACTTTACGCAATAAATGAACCAGCCATGATTCGGTGATGCATGTAGAAGGTTGCAAATAAACGCAAATTAGGATGATAGTAAGTTTATGGAATTGAATTTCGCACCCTATAAATTCTTGCACGTCCGAGTCCAACGAGTATGAAATAAAAGAGGGTATGTCGCGCTGTACGCATAACAGCACTCTGGTCAAATCTTGATTTTTTTCAGGATGCATATGTCACATCATTGGAGATCATACTCATTCCTTCCCACATCCATATTCACTCCTACTCACACCCATGAGTGCTCACTCACTCCTACTCTCCCTCATGAATACTCAATAACGTTTATACTCAATTATATTCACACTGAGGAGTACTCACTCACGTTCAAATCAGGGGCGGATCCAGCCACTGATTTTAGAGGGGGGGGGGGGGTCGTATAAAGTAACACTGGAGATAGGGGCGTATCATGACTTTTTGTTTTTACTAGAAAAACTTCTTCGGGGCCTAAAGACTGTTAATATGTAATCCGAGTGGTTTCACTCATTCGTCCCAATCAGTAACCGGTGGTGGGCGGCTAGCACTGAATTTAAGGGTGGATGGGTGCTGACAGAGAGTTTGAGGGGGGGGGGCACAAGCCGTACCGCTCTTCTCTGGATCCACTGTTAGTTAAACTCACTTCTACTCACACTCATTAGTACTGACTAAAATTTATACTCGCTCATACTTACACTCAAAGGCTCACTTACGTTCATACTCACTCCTGCTCCCACTCACAATACTAACTCCGGTTCATATTAACTCTTATTCATACTCATAGTAGTCACTCACGTTCATACTCACTTTTACTCACACTCCGAGTACTCCCTCACGTTCATACTTACTTCTACTCACACTCAGAATACTCATTCACGTTCATACTCACTCCTAATCACACTCAGGATTACTGACTCACGTTCATACTCACTTCTACTCACACTAAAAGTACCAACTCATGTTCTCACTCACTCTTACCCACACTCATCAGTTCTCCCTTATACTCACGCTGACCGCGTTCAAATAAGTATGAATGAGTGAGTATACCGAGCTATGAATATGACTGTCAATAACCAGTGGCACGATTTCCCCTATGGGTATATGGCACACGCCTGGAAAGCAACACTTGAAGACCTATTCGAAGAGATTGTGACATTAACTATTCCATCACCAGCAAGTCATATTCGTCAAACCATTTTACCCTCCTATAGTCATTTTTGTGTACTTCAAGTTAAGGTGGTGACCACGAGAACACCCAGAAGTAGGATAGATAGATAGATAGATAGATAGATAGATAGATAGATAGATAGATAGATAGATAGATAGATAGATAGATAGATAGATAGATAGATAGATAGATAGATAGATAGATAGATAGATAGATAGATAGATAGACAGACAGACAGACAGACAGACAGACAGACAGACAGACAGACAGACAGACAGACAGACAGACAGACAGACAGACAGACAGACAGATAGATAGATAGATAGATAGATAGATAGATAGATAGATAGATAGATAGATAGATAGATAGATAGATAGATAGATAGATAGATAGATAGATAGATAGATAGATAGATAGATAGATAGATAGATAGATAGATAGATAGATAGATAGATAGATAGATAGATAGATAGATAGATGCTCAATCTGTCTGCAGTATGCAGTAAGTAGAACATCGCATTTAAGTGTTGAATAATTGGCTTTCACCGTCGAATATTTTTCCAGCGAATGGCCAGTGGCCAGAGGATTCCGAAAGATTACAATTTTGTCACTTTGCTAAGTGATGTTTTCAGAATTTTCGTACCTCTGCTGATAATATACAGTTCGTTCGAACAAAGCACAAAGCCGGAAGTGGGCCTCTCTTTAAGAACCCCTGCATTGCGGGAGATTAGTGTCGATATGTTTTTCAAAAGCTCTGCAAATTCCGTTGATATAGTACCCGTAAGTAAGAATAACGTTACTCTGTATTGCCATGTTGTGTTATATTTTGTTCAAGTTCATGCCCACCTCATCGATCCCCGCATTGTTATAATTCACTGTCACGGCACTTGTTGGTCTCACGGTCCCGAGAGCTTTTTTCGATACTTCCAGGTACTTCACTAGTGTGAACATCCAGTCATAGAGGTCTAGCTCTCAGTGAGCATGCAGATGTACTACCAATATCTTCTCATGATCTGCCTATTTTGCCTGTTTTGCCGACGTCAGTGTCTATCATAGCAACTCGTTTCGAAAAGCAAACGACGGACCATGACTTCCAAAAATCTGCTTCGTTTTCATCAAATTTTGAACAGCCTAAGTTCTCTTAGAAGAGCACTTGTTGTTCATCTAGAAAATAGAACATACTAATTACAACAACTGAAAGGCAGGGTTGTCGAGTCCCTTCAGTGAGTTTTTACCTACACAGGTCAGGTCGGGAACAGTCGCCTTTGCCTTCGCTGTAATGAAAGTGGATCTCTAGAGCACTTCTTTTTGGCGTGATGAATGTTTGAAACTAAAAAAAAAAGACTACCAGAGGCCCTCTAGAACAGTCGAACTTTGACTTGTCACTTCGAGTGATTCTTTCAATTGGCGCAGTCACATTTAGTTCTAGCCACTGCAGCGTTTTCAACGCTATAACAAATTTTTGACGGAAAACTAAAAGAAGGGAATAGTAAGAGTAGATACATTAAATTGTGTGTTTTATGTTATTGCTTTAAGCGTTTTCTTTTTGTTGATAGACTGAAATATTACCTGTATTACCTAATAAATTCACCCTTTGCCAAATGAAGCAAGACACCGTCCGACTAAAAGCCGATCCCTCAGAGTTTATTGCGCCATGCTGTTGATGAACCAACCAACCATCCAATCAATCAACGTTGCCTTATAAGTGATTGGGATTCCTTTCCTGTCCCCTTCATGCTACAGGTCCTCATCAGTTACTAATACAAAGCATTCCTCAAGCTACGTTCGGGTCATAGTCTTTAGAACCAGCCCTAGGCCAAGTCACGTGACGAGCGGAGCACCTTGGCTCCTCCCGCTCAGCCTGCACTCATAGGTGTGCCTTCTTTGACTTCGGCCATCACTCAAAAAGATCCCCCGGTTCCCGCCGACCTTCGCTGTGAAGAAGTCGAAAGATGGTTGGAGCAGTACGACCACGTCAGTTTGTTCAACCACTGGGGAGACCCTGCGAAACTGCTTTACGTGTCATTCTATCCAACTTGGTTTGCTCAGACTTGGTTTTTGAACAATCAGCTTGAGTTTATTGATTGCGCCACTTTAGGCAAATCCTCTGGAACTCCCCTCAAATGTACTTTGAGTGTGCGTCGCAAGTGCGGACTGAAGCCTCGGTGGACACGGGAGCATCTCTTCCTGTTATTATTGTCGACTTCTGTTCTCGCCAGCGAAAAGTTAAGACCTCATATGATGGTCCTCCTTTTTACGGTGCTAACGGAGTTTTCATTCAACCCACTAGTGTTTGCACAGTTCAAGTTTTAGTACGGACATTCTGCGTCACATACCATTTCTCGTTATTTCCTCATGTCCCAAAGCGCTATTTTGTGGTGGGACTTTTTCTCCGAAGCTTAGTGGGGATATCTTGCCGACAGAAAGTCATTCACATGAGAGATTCACTTTGCTTAGATATCGGCGCCCATAGCCACCGTTTTGCCACGGGAGATGATTGCTCCATTTTTCCAGGTAATGAACATATAGTGATGCTGACATCCGATGCCACCGGTATTGGGGATGTGCTCAATGCACCGTGTGGACATTACATCTCTGGTGGCCTTACTATTGATCTTATTGTGGTGTGGTTTTCCAATGGGAGAGCGTTTTTCACAGCACATAATCCCACTTCTCCGCCTATTGTGCTCCCTCAAGGCACCACTGTGACTTGCTTTACCAACACCGAAATCCTTTCTATAGTGCCTCTCCACGCGCAAATATCGTATTTAGCTACCAACACTGATGAGGACGCTATAACAACTGCTTTAATGGCTGCAATAAATTCACATCTTACGGCAGTGCAAAAGGAAGAACCTTTATCACTTCTGCGAAAACACACCACTTTATTGATGTCTACTCCAAGATCCTGGGCCTCTCTACGTCGGTGCAGGTCGTATCAAAACTGAAGACAATTAAATTGTACACCCCTATCCCTATCGTGCGTCCTCCCCTGTTCGGAAAATTGTCGAAGAACACATCACCGACATGCTCAAGCGAGACGGCATCCCGCCATCGTTCAACTCTTGGTGATCAGCTATAGTTCGAATCCGTAATAAAGCTTCTCTTTCTATTGTGTCAAGCACTTGTTAGATTTTTGAACATAATAATAGATTTCTATCATCTTTTGCAATTACATTATTTTCTACAATGCATAACGGTCTCGTTATTTTTTCGATGACAGTTCAGTAATCATGATTCGTTCCCCACAAACACAAGCGTTTCGTTCAGAGCTCTGTCTCGCCATACATCTCGTTACACTGAGTTAGCATCGGGATTAGTATTGCTATAAGCAATACCCACTGATTATAGTTGGCGTGCTGTACAACTCACGATGGCACACGGAGGAGGGTCAACCCAATTGTTAGCATAGGAACAGGTTGGATGTTTGCGCGTATGGACCATGTTACTCGCACTGAAATGGACTGCGGTGACGTTAGAGAGCTGTATGTAAAACTCATCATTTTCACTGGTATAGCGCACCACGTCAAGAACACACACAAAGGAGAGATGCACACACACACAGCGCTAACTTGCAACTAATGTTTTATTTGCGATCACACACGCTGTTTATATAACAGGAGACGAATAAAACATGGATAATGTCACGTCAAGAATACAGCACAGCCCATGCATGTGTCATCACCGATAGCGACAATCTACACTAGCCCGTCAAAGGGAAAATTCCAGATACTTCTTTTCTTTAGATGATAATGCTATGGAAGCCACACTCACACATTTTTCTTTCATTTTGTCTATTTCAAAAGCTTCAATAATTTCACGTGTGGTTCTGTCACGGGCCTTAAAGAGTATACGGGTGTTTTGGAACATAGGGACGCAACCGCACCTCTGACAGTGAAGGGCCAAATGACCACATACAGCTCTTTCTACATTGTACTTGTGCTCCTTTAGTCTTTCATTCACACACCTTCCAGATTGGCCAATGTATTCGCAACCGCAATTCAAAGGAGTGCTATAGACAACACCACAACAACAATTCACAAATTTCTCCCGGTGCTTAATCTTACAAACCTGTTTCCCGCTACTCTCTGCATTAACCTTTTTGCACATTCCTTGCAACTTTTCGGGAGCAGAAAACACTACATCCGCACCCGCCTTCCTTGCTATCCTTCGCAAGTTATGCGAAATGGCATGCATGTAAGGCACTACAGCAACCTTGCCTGCCTTAGTGGTTGTTGCCTGGTCTTTGCCGTTTGCCCTTCCTTTCCTGCTTATACATTCGGCGACAGCGGTCAACAAGTGCGAGGAGTAGCCAGAGTTTAATAAACGTTTTGATTCAGCCCACAAGCTCTCATCAAGCTTGTGGTGGCACGACTTCATCAGTAAATTCTGAAAACAGGATTTTATCACCGCACGCTTTACCAATTTCGAATGAGCGGACGTGAACGGAAGAACCGGTTTATTCCCTTGCGGTTCATAGCTCCAGCATACTTTTGCTGGCGAAAAATACAGCCCGAGGTCAAGAAACCTTATGAAATTGTCATGTGGTACTTCATCCGTCAGCACCAAGGGAGATAACACTGTCTAAAACGTGGTTAGAGTTTCAGTGACAACTGCGTCAAAATTGTTATGTTCATTATTGGCAACGATCAGATAGTCATCTACATATCTAAAAACAGCAATAACGTCACTGTGCTTCATACGTTCGTCAAGGACCTTGTTATGTTTTGCTAAAAACAGGTCACTCAGGTACGGGGCTATGCAGGCAGAGTTGATGGCATGTGTATCGGAAGGTATAGACAGAGTAGGAGCTGTTGATTTTCAAAATACTGCCGTTCTGTCGAGTGATCAGTTTTTAGAGCTCCTTTACTTATATCTTAACTCGACCTATGCGACGAAGAATGAAAACACTGTAAAACAAAAGAACGGGATACGTATAGGTTCCTGCATAGCCCCGTACCTGAGCGACCTGTTTTTAGCAAAACGTAACAAGGTCCTTGACGAACGTATGAAGCACAGTGACGTTATTGCTTTTTTTAGATATGCAGATGACTATCTGATCGTTGCCAATAATGATCATAACAATTTTGACGCAGTTGTCACTGAAACTCTTACCATGTTTTTGACAGTGTTATCTCCCTTGGTGCTGACGCATTAAGTACCACATGACAATTTCATAAGATTTCTTGACCTCGGGCTGTATTTTTCTCCAGCAAGAGTATGCTGGAGCTATGAACCGCGAGGGAATAAACCGGTTCTTCCGTTCACGTCCGCTCATTCGAAATTGGTAAAGCGTGCGGTGATAAAATCCTGTTTTCAGAATTCACTGATGAAGTCGTGCCACCACAAACTTGATGAGAGCTTGTGGGCTCAAGCAAAACGTTCATTAAACTCTGGCTACCCCTCGCACTTGTTGACCGCTGTCGCCGAATGTATAAGCAGGAAAGGAAGGGCAAACGGCAAAGACCAGGCAACCGCCACTAAGGCAGGCAAAATTGCTGTAGTGCCTTACATGCATGCCATTTCGCATAACTTGCGAAGGATAGCAAGGAAGGTGGGTGCGGATGTAGTGTTTTCTGCTCCCGAAAAGTTGCAAGGAATGTGCAAAAAGGTCAATGCAGAGAGTAGCGGGAAACAGGTTTGTAAGATTAAGCACCGGGAGAAATTTGTGAATTGTTGTTGTGGTGTTGTCTATAGCACTCCTTTGACTTGCGGTTGCGAATACATAGGCCAATCCGGAAGGTGTGTGAATGAAAGACTAAAGGAGCACAAGTACAATGTAGAAAGAGCTGTATGTGGTCATTTGGCCCTTCACTGTCAGAGGTGCGGTTGCGTCCCTATGTTCCAAAACACCCGTATACTCCTTAAGGCCCGTGACAGAACCAAACGTGAAATTATTTAAGCTTTTGAAATAGACAAAATGAAAGAAAAATGTGTGAGTGTGGCTTCCATAGCATTATTATCTAAAGAAAAGAAGTATCTGGAATTTTCACTTTGACGGGCTAGTGTAGATTGTCGCTATCGGTGATGACACGTGCATGGGCTGTGCTGTATTCTTGACGTGACATTATCCATGTTTTATCCGTCTCCTGTTATATAAACAGCGTGTGTGATCGCAAATAAAACATTAGTTGCAAGTTAGCGCTGTGTGTGTGTGTGCATCTCTCCTTTGTGTGTGTCCTTGTCGTGGTGCGCTATACCAGTGAAAATGATAAATCCCAACCAACTAGCCCGGCAACGTGCCTTAGTATGTAAAACATAAAAAAAATGCAGGCCCGCCCGTTCCTTCCGACGTTAATGGAGTGGTTTAACTTTAATAATATTCCGCAACGAAAGCACGACTGTGCTGAGGGCTTTCATGTTAGAAATAGCTCCTCCGAATAGATCTGGCTCACGCAAAAGTTCTCGCTCTGGTGTAAGTGCTTTTCGCACGCAGCTACTTGCTGGGGATCATATTTCAAGCCACATTCGCAGTATAACGCGCTTCCACTTTTCCCGCCGTTTGCCGCCTAGGTAGCCAGAACCACGGCCGGTCGAGAGACGCTTACTCCATTTCCCTTTTGACGCCCTGAGCAGCCGCCGTGAGTACAATGGAGCTGTTTCTATAGAGTGACGACCGCGAGGTGCGCCTGAGGGCGTCACGAGCCGACCCTTCAAGGTACGTTTCACCACATATATACTCAATTCAATGTAAATAGGCTGGTCCCGGCCTTTTACTTCCACGTGTAGCAAGCCGGGAGAGTAGTGAATGTGAATGTGATGTCAGTCTGTGATTTTTTTCAACACTCGTGACTTGGGCAGTGAATACTCACATGCAACGCTACAATAGTCTTAATTCTTAAAAGCTCGTACACATTATAATTACTGCATTCAAAAACGATTGAGGTTCGTGTGTTCAGATTTATCACCTAGGGGCGCGATAAAAAAAACTAGGTGCCGAAAGTTTATGGAGCCTGTTTTCGGATGATATTGTGGTTTTGGGATGACAAACCAATGAATTGTGTTGTTGGCAAACTGTTCCCCGGATCCATGATATTTTGGGTCACCTAATGGTGAGATTGATGACCACCTGTACGTAAAACGAAGAGCACCCATTTTTCAAATATCGGTCCGTGAATTCAATACAAAACAGACATTTTGTAACCTTTATGGTCTCATCGAATTCGCTAAAAATTAATATTGATACCTGGCCGAAAACTATCAGCCAAGGCAAAAGGTAAATTTACCAGTCGTAAAAAAGAAAGCGGTAATCAGTGATCGTGAGTAAGATCAGAGCAGAACGAAAATGAGCATTCCAGCGGTATTCGGCTCTTCGTTTAGCAGATTCATCCAGCACGTCTAATCATGTGTTCTCATTCACTCTGCTTACCATTGCCACGTGTTCGCTGCGAATTATGCACTTGTACAGCACGCACGGGGCGTATTTCTGTTCACTGACGCATGTCTTTCATCGCTTCAATCGGTGGTTTAGTGTGAATTCTCGCGGCAAAAGTATTCGATAAGAAATTTAATAGCAGCTTATTAGCTTTTGTGACGTGAGTTACATCGTCCTCTATGGCGCCACCTCAACCGATGCTAGGTGACAGTCGTCGCGTGCTATACACGTCGGCGCTAGGTGGCACTGCGTCGTGGTTCGCTTACCCAGATGTTCAGGTCACACCCCTTTTGTAAGAAATGATCAACATAACAAGGGGGAAAGTAGTGCGGTTCAAACAACTAAAATTGGGTGAACTTACAGATTCGCCTTTAGGAGTTGAACGTGATAGCGGCATCATTTTTCCAGTCCATAGCTCAAACACTTTGTGCATGAAATCACTTCAAATTTGCTATGCACCCACTACGTGGTCCTAAGAGAATAGACGTTGTAGCATGTGTGCCTTTTGTAGTGGCAACTAGCTTTCAACCACGAAGCCATTATGCTTATCATGTATTCTGACGTCCGTTGGCAAAAAAATGCTTGTACTACGCATAATAACTGCATTTTTTATGTTCCTTTGTGAAGCATGTATGTGGGATGCGTGTGTTCGTGAATAATCAGAGCTACTTTCACTGCATTTCTAGTCAGATGTTTTTTTTTACTGTGTTAACAAGCAGAGGTGGGGTGGCGGGGTACAACATTTGTTTGCTATGCAAACAGTCTGGGTTCAATCCGTACTTAAACCCATGAACACTGCTTTGCTCTCCAATCTACTTCAAAATTTTTTATCGTCATTTAATTTGCATCGTTCTCTAGTCATTCGCTCACAATCAAAGACACCGACACCAACGCCGGATAGTTGCCAAACGAGCAGTTTAAAACCATCGCGTTAAAAACCACTTGGTGGCAAAAGCTCAAGAAAGGCTGTGTTCTGGCGAATGGCAAATAGCGGCTTCTTTGAGGGACGTCACGACGTAAGTGGCGCACAATATGGTCCTCGAGGCCAACAAAGTAGCGCAAATCCACTGCTTTGTCGGAACGCGCTGGTTTCTGATTTGATTAGTCCAGCGCTTGCGTCATTAGAATCGAATATCTGGAACGAGTTCGTGGAGATAAAGCGTGCAGCGTTTTTATATCGTCTAGGAGCGTCACCAAAATGAAATTTGGGTGTTTCTTTTAGGAGGAATGACGAGCCTGACACGAGAGATAGAAATCATTGAAGACTGCCATGCATATAAAGAAGCCACCGTGGCTGAAAGACATTCGGACGCAGGCATACGAAGGATGGGCACAATGCTTGCTAACCTTGCCTTTTTCGCGTTGTTGCTGTTCGCGGTTGGCCATGAACAGGACGACGTCAAGCTACTCGCCAGAGCCCACAACGAATTCGGTGTGAAGCTACTGAAGCAGCTTGCCCTTGAAGAGCCCTTGTCGAACATCGTACTCTCTCCGACTAGCATCGCTTCTGCGTTTGGTATGGCCTACACTGGCGCCAGAGGAAGCTCGGAGGCTGAGCTTGGATCGGTGCTCGGCCACAATGCTGTCGGCCTCGTGGACCGTGCTAGAGTTCTCGCAACCTACAAGAACTTGCTGCAACTATCCAAATCTCCGAACGTGACGCTGGACGTGGCCAACCTGGTCCTTATACAGAAGGGCTTTCCCATACTTGAAGGCTACAAGAAGCAGCTACGGGATGTCTTTGACGCGGACCTCAGGTCCACTGACTTCGCTAACGCCGGTTCTGGGTCCGCCGAAAAAGTAAATGCCTGGGTGCGCGAGAAAACTCGGGGCAAGATTTCCGGTATCTTGCCCGAACGTCAGTCGCTGTACATCGTCCTCTTCATCCTGAATGCTGTCTATTTCAAGGGCACCTGGCTGACAAAGTTTGATGCAGCCGACACCATGAACAGACCTTTCTTCAACATGGGCACCTCCGAGGTAAGCAGGCCGTTGATGCACCTCACAACGCGCCTCCCGCACACCACAATCAACGGCCTAAATGCTTCGGCTATGGAAATCCCCTACAATGGAGGCAAGTTTAGCATGGTCATTGTGCTACCAGATAACTTCACTGGGCTCCAGGCGGTAAGGGACGGTCTGTCAGCGACTGTTATCGAAGTTCTTGACGGCAGCATGTACAGCAAGGACGTTGTGCTCGGGCTGCCCAAGTTCGAGATGAACCAGCGCTACGACTTGGTGCGCGCAATGGAGGCACTTGGGTTACACGTCGTGTTCGGGCGCTCAGCGGACTTCGGCAGAATCGTCGATGGTGAACGCGTCCATATTTCCGATGCCGTTCACGAAGCAGCCATCGAGGTTAACGAGGAGGGAACCGTCGCCGCTACCGTCACTGGTTTGTTCGTCATGCCAAGCTCATCTCTGTACGAACCACCTCCCCCGATTTTTTTCACCGTTGATCACCCTTTCCTGTACTACATCAGGGACAAGGAGAACCACCGCATCCTTTTCATCGGTGAAGTTCACAGTCTTTGACACATGTTAGTGTCTTGAATAATTGTACTTAGCGGTAATAAATGCGGAAGCCATTTCTGTTCTGAAATAAATTCTGTTTTTAAACAGTAACTGCATCTCCCACATGGTTTCAACAAGTTCGGGGAGCATGCAACACTGACCAAAAAAAGAGAAAACAATAGCAGCGTGTCCTACAGTATCTGTTAAATACTCCGGAAGGCTAGAGTCACGAAATTCAAATAGGCAACCGGCCTAAGTCGCAGCGTGCGACACTCGTGTGATCGACACGTGCTAAATCACTCCGACGCTTTCGCTCGATTAAAATATTTTTTTTTCACTAAGGGTGCCAGTATGAAATGTAATCGTAGTATCATTACCGCACAAATTTGTACCACGTGACTACACAAGTTATCTCTCAAGGACGTATATCTAGTGACCACTTCATTCCCCGGCCATGTTTCTCTCAAGGGGCCTCTCAACCCAGGCGAAGTCATGAATTGCCTGCCATGTGTGATAGCGCCATGTGTTTCCAAGGTAGCGTCACTCATTTTTCTCGAGCCGTCCTCCTCAATCTCTCGATTACCCCTCTTTTTCTCTGCCATCCACGTCTGTAATCGGTGCAGTCTTTGCACGTGTTCTGGTGATGTTATTTATTATTATGCAAAATGCTCAAAACCAGTACTATGCGCATATGGCTCCAACTTGATTCTCGCCGCGACAAAAGACAAAATAGTAGCCAGGACATAAACTGAAGAGTATAAGCGCTGCAGTGTGCTCCTAGTCGACTAGATTGTTTCGCCGTGCTCGTTCAATGCAACATCCGCGTTTTTCAACCATGTTGAGTTGCCGTAGGATTTGCTCTTTTTGTTGCAAGGAGCCACCGTTGGCCCATAGGATAATATCATTCGCATAGAATGCGTACCCTAGCCCTGAATCGCCGCCTGGTCTTCTTGCTAAGCATCTTATGCCGATGTAGAAGAGAAGAAGGGATAGTAGCACCCCTTGCGGTGTGCCTTCATTGGGCATAGGAAATGAATCTGAGCGTGTATTGCCTAGGCCTGCTGTAGCAGTGGGAGAGTTTAGGAAAGAGCGAACGTCGTCATAAATATATATATATATATATATATATATATATATATATATATATATATATATACGCCCACAACCGATGTCGTTTAGCTTAGATCCTACAAGACTCAATGACCGCTGTTGACGACTTCGCTTATCACAGCGGAATAAGCTGGGCTCCCGATAAATTTGAATTTATTAGAATCCGAGGCAGAAGTTTACCGCATTCAAGAGCCGGTCAACATCTTTCTAGGAGACCACAAGGTAAAAGAGGTACAAAAAATGCGAGTCCTTGGACTGTGGCTACAAAGCAACAAGCGAGTAAACCACACAATCAAAACCCTCAGAACAACGGTGAAGCAGATCTCCCGTATGATTTACAGAGTCACCTATCACCGGAAAGGTTTCAAGGAAGCTGAGACAATCCGGCTGGTTCAGGCTTTTGTCCTCAGTCGGCTAACATGTAGTCTTCCTGTCCAGGAAATCAATAAAACCAGTTTAAAGGCTCTAGATGCATTGATACGATCATCGTACAAGGCGGCTCTCAGCCTACCACTTGAAACATCCACAGAACGCCTCAGACTCCTCGGTATACACAATATTATAAGGAGTTACGCGCAACGTTGGTCATTTCTCAACAGCATAGGCTTACTCTAACCACTACAGGGAGAATATTGCTATGCCATGTAGGTTACCCAGCTCGTCCTCAGTATGTGGGAGAGGAACTGGAGTCCATGGCTAAACAGCTACGTGAAAATATTCTAGTATCCCCTATTCCAAAAAAAATGAGCCCACAAAATCACAAAGGTCGTAGGATTGCACGAGCTCGCAAGTTACAGCGGGAATTCCAAAACAATCCGGACACGGTGTACAACGATATCTTCCTATGCGGCACGAACAAGTACGCGCTCGCATTCGTAGGAGCAGCCCCGGGTCAAGGCCTTCTGACTTGCGCCATGGCACGAGCCGCGTCTGCGAATAACGCTGAGGCTTTAGCTATTCCGCTTGCTATTAAAGCTATGGATATTCTGGGATGATCATCTTTTATTCTCGCCTATTGCATGGTCGCATGTAGACTCTTTCTAACAGGAAGACTACCACACAACACCATCCGCCTATTATGACCGGACCTAACGCAGGACCATGCTATCAGCTGGAGCCCGGGTCACACAGGACTCGATGGCAATGAGAGAGTGGATGGCACAGCTCGTGCCGAGTGGCCTATCACTCCGATGACAGCCCCTTATTACTGCAAGATAACCTTGAAAACCATCGGCTTGAGCGATGAAAGTACAGTGTATGACGCACAGCTCTAACCGGGCGAAACTCATGACTGGCGCCATATAGAAACAAACACGTACTCAAACCTTCGTTGAAGCATGCCATTCACCCTTAGATGTACATTGATAGTTGTCCTTGGCGCGGAGGCAGACCCACTCTCGCCCACATAACGTCGGATTGTCGGAACAGGACAACCGAAATTAACTCGCCACAAATAGCCGGCAAATTTTCCGGAAGAGAGCAGTGGAAGACTTTACTCGTCAGCGAGGATTTGGGGGTGCAAATAGCGCTCCTCGACCAGGCACAGCGGGCCGCAAAAGCCAGTGGAGCCCTGGAATAAGGGCCCTACCCACATACATGCTCCCCGTACTTTTTTTCCTTGCTTCTTCTTCAAATAAACGTTTTGATATAGATGCGTTGCCGTAAAACAACAGAAAATAGTTTCACTCTCATCAGCATACCTCGTGCTTTCCGAGATGAAGCACACCATGAAGTGTAGCTATGAAACATTTTACGCGAATGCTTTTGTGCAACGCCGTTGACGTACGACGATGCGGCTTCGCGAACCAAGTTTCTTCGTTGGAAATTTATTGAAACCCCAGGCACGCGTCCAATGCGCGTCTAGGGCATGCCCATAGTTACAACTACTTGTGCGTATGCACGTATACAGAGCAGCTGGGGGTTGTGTTAAAGTACCTTCAGAAACATTTTATGCTGGACCAGTTCACGCTTGAGCTGAAACGCGCTGCTTAGAGACACCTCACCAGTAGAACTTTAAGTTTTCTGGATGTTCCGAGCACCGCATCAAAATGACCTCGCATTACGATTGTCCAAGTGGGGCGAATAAAAAAAATGACAGCATATCTACGGGGTGAATGATGGTGAGTGGGGCGAAGCATTCGTCCATCTATTCGTTCTTGCTTTCGTCCGTCCATGCGTCCGTCTGTGTGACCATTCGTGGCTGCATCCGCCCATCCATGCGTGCGTCTGTTCGTGGGTCCGAACGGTGGACGCATGGACGGACGCAGGGGCAGATGCATGGACGAACGCAGGGACGGACGCAAATCCATCCGTGCGTCCGTCCCTGCGTTTGTCTATGCATCCGCCCCTGCGTCTGTCCATGCATCCATTCGTCCGTGCAGCCATCCGTGCGTCAGTTCATGCATCTGTCTGTGTGTCCGCTCATCCATCTAGTCAACACTCCAAGTACCACCATCTCGCATCTTTTCCTCATATATTCCGCATATGAAGCACCGCCATCAGGCTGACATTTCAAGGACAAAATGAGTGGTGGCACACGCACACTTTCTTACGGCTTGTGCTTCTTGTCTACTTCCCACCGTTAACCACCTCGTGTTCATGGTATATACTAGTTCACTGTATTCTTGGCACTGCGGCCCAACGCTCGCTAAACCTTTCTAAAACCAAGGAGGTTACGCCCAGCGAGTACAACCTAGCAACCCTTTCTTGTCAGATAGTGCTCAGTGTACACTCGGCGTCAAATGAAACTCGAACAGCGAAGCGCATGTTTTAAGCATTATAAACAGTATAGTGTTGACCGTCCAGTCATCAACATTGACAGGCGTGCACATTCGGTTTGGCAGCACTGCGCAATCCCATACAGTGCGTTATCTTCGTTTCTGCTCTAGTTTTCGTAGGGTGGTAATGGTGGCCATCGCGGGCGTGCCAAGCACTTTTGATTGTATCACTCACAAGTTCTTGCTTTTACTTCAGCGACGCAGTGTAATCGGTGACTTGGCGTGATAAAACAAAAAGAGAAATATAATCGGTGAGCGGTTAGTTTTGAAAAGATCGTCGTATGTCGTTCGCCAGCGCTGCTTCAACTGCACCCTTCTTTCAGAGACCGACCCGAAAACGCATCACTTTAACTGGACATGCCGAGCGTTCTTGCGGCACGAAGTGAAACAGCGTGAAATTGCCAGCATTATGAACCGACTTTTGTCTTCTATAAATAATATCAGCAAAGAATTCCATGACAATAAACTTCTTGATGACAAGCCATTCTACAATACTCGCCTTCGGCTGCAGTTGTTTAACCTCGTTTTTTTATTTTGTTCCTTTCAGATGCCATACCTGGAACACAAGCAGAATTATTGCACTATAGGGGGATCACGCAGTGCTGCCACACCAGATGTGCGGGCCTGTCTGTGCCAATGACTGGTCGACGACACGCACTATGCCATTGATAAGGCTTGTCCCACGTGCTCCACTGTTCTCGTTTTTTTGATGCTGATATTATATGCCAATGGTTGCTAATTGAGACTGAGAGACAGCAGAATTCGCCTTTTAGTTAACGCGCACTCTGCGAATATTTTATTGTTTAACAACACACAGGAGAAATCTCTCACCGGCACCACCTTGCAGGTCAAAGCGTAACATTCGTTACACACTGCGACTACGACGAGGGACTAACGGGTGCTGCTTTAAGGAGCTTCGCCCCTAAAAGTGGTTGTGTTTGTGTGAACCATCTAATGTACATGTTCTTTCAACGTCATCTCATATCCATGTTCATGTAAATGACGTCTGTTTTGTCATCATCGTTAGAGTATGTCTAAGAAGGAATTGTTCTGTTGAGTGTTATTGACGTTTGTGAAAATATTTTTTTTCTAAACTTCTAAACAAAAGTCACAGCTTTGCCGGAAAGGTGAAGTAATGAACGCGATAACAACGAATTGAAATTTCACGCGCAGAATTTAAAGCAGATAGAAAGAAGCCACATGTTCCTCGCGCACAAAACGTACTCACAGGTGCGGGTTCACGTGAACAAGCGTCTCAATTGTTACTTTGCTGTGTCTGAAAAGCGCGCGTTTTTCGCAAACCAAGACTACAATGATTGCAGTGACCTTTGTGCACCAGGTAACTACAGCAGAATCGTTCCAGGTAAAGCCCGAGGCCAGCCAAGGCGTACAATTTTCCCCTCCTCGTCGCCGCAAAATAAAGGCGCGTGGGGGAGCGTCACTCTCTCAAGAGCCCTTATCTCGCCGGGCTAAAAACGCGTACGAGATTAGAGTGGGCATCACAGCGCGATGTGACGACGCGTGCTCTTTGTGTCATCTTGCTAGTGATGCTGAAAACAATTCCCTCCAAGATACTCGCGAGCAGCGGTAAGTGGTAGACATAAGTAGCTTGCCGTTTGAACGGTGGCGGATATGCTACCACTCTACATCAAGAAAAAAGAAATTGGCAGATCCCAAGTACAGCGGCAATCGATAATATGCGAAGCACGAATTAGAAATGTTGATATGTCATTTTAAAGTCTACAGAACGTTACGAGGTGAAGGTAAATAATGCCGTACGTGACTTTCGTGTAATGATTATCATGTTTGGATATGTCGTTTGCCTACATCATCTATTCACGTCACGTGATACCAAACTTTGTATATGTGGAGGTTGCGAAACACCCATGAGCATGCTATGAGTGTGGTATGTTGTCATGTTCTTACATGGCACGCGTGTCAGGATTATCATGTTTGCACCAGTCACATATTTCGTCATCTATTTACGTCACGTAACACCAAATTCAGTATATTTGGAGCTAGCAAAACAGCCGCGAGTGCGTTATGAAGAGCGTAATATACTGAAATATAGCGTTGACGCGTACGCTGGGCACAGCACTCTACGATAGCAAAACGCGAGAACTCTATAGTCTGACACCAGGCGTGACTGGGGTCCTTCAGCGTGGCCCGACGGCAACCGGCCTTATAAGGGACATGCTGCATTTCATGCCGATGCGTTATTCACACAACACTCTGTCTCCCCTTTTTTTGTGACGGAGGGGTGCCGGACGGGCTGAAACGCGCATGCGTCAAAGCCACGCAGTGCGTGTGCACCTGCGAGTATATGGCAAGACCAGGGCCTGGCGTGGCAACGCCGGCGTGACGCGACGAAACGAACGCCGGTGACCACGCGCACCATGTCACGTGGAAATGTGTCGGCACCTTGACTGTAGCATAGTCATGTTCTCACATGACACGCATCTCATGATTATCATGCTTGCACCAGTCTAATACCTTCATCATCCATTGGTGTCACGTAATACCAAGTGTGGCATATGTGAAGGTAGCGAAGCGGCCGTGAGCGCATCATCAGTGTGGCATGTAGTCATGTTGCTATATGACACCCATATAATGATTGCCATGTTTGGATGTGCCATTCACCTATGTCATTCGTTCGCCTGGCGTATTACCTAGTTAAGTACATGTTAATTCAGTGAAACGGCCATGAGCGCTTCATGAGCATAGCATGTAGTAATATTGGTACATGACACGCATCTCATTTTTATCATCTTTGCACCAGTATCATACTTTCATCATTCATTCACGTCCCGTAATACCAAACTTGGTATAGGTGAAGCTAGCGAAATAGCCGCGAACGCATCATAAGCGTGGCATATAGTCATGTTGCTACATGACACGCATATCATGATTATCATGTTTGCACCAGTCACATTCTTTCGTCATCCATTCACGTACTGTAATACCGAATTTGGTATATGTGACGCTAGCGAAGCGGCCGTGAGCGCATGATGAGCGTGGCATGTACTCATGTTGTTACATGACACACATCTCATGATTTTCATGTTAGAGCCTGTCGCTTGTGTTCGTCATGCAATCATGCCATACCATACCAGTTTTGCAACATGCCATGTGAACGAAACAACCGCAAGATCTGCAAGACCATGAAATGTAAATTATGACACTCGTGACATCCGTGTCAGGATTTTCATGTTATGACTAGTCAAATATGTTTTTCATACGATCAGGCTATGCCATACCAAGTTTGGCATCGATACCATCATCGGAACGGCCAGGAGAGCTAAAAGTCATAGGCGACTAGATAGATAGATAGATAGATAGATAGATAGATAGATAGATAGATAGACACGCTCAAAGCCGCCGAAGATATAAAAAAGCTACAGGGTGGCTCAGTAGTTAACGCCTCACTTTCACGACGCAGAGATCCTACGTTCGATTTCGCACACCAGAGTGTTTCTTTCTGGATTTCTTTCTTTCTTGCGTTTTCATATATACAGATACGTATACATATACGGCACACGACATCATCACTGACGCCGGTGGCAAAATCCAGCCGAAAGTGTCTATATAATTGCTATTGCAATCAAAAATGTCATATCAGGATAGTCAAGCAGGCGAACCAGTCTGACCATGTTTCGCAATAAAAAAAACGTTATTTCAGTGCTGGTATTCAAGCGTTCGAACCAGTCTGGTCGTAGTTTTTTCTTGCGTGTGCACAAGCCGGCTGTAATCACTTGTCACAACGTCATGCCCTCTGGTCACTGACAGGATCCAACAAGAAGCCCATTCACTGTGTCACAGCATGAACAAAACACATTCGGAGAAGTGAACTCGTTATAAGTTGACGAACTAAGATGTACAACGTGAGACGCTGGCTTTGTTCTAATACTCACCGTACACGGCTAAATGGACAGCTAAATGGACGGCGGCCACCTTAAGTCTCATTCCAATTCTCACGTAGCCGGCAAAGTAGACACCTCCGAGAATACCACATCGTAGACAAATACGATGCAGGCTACTTTGCTGTCAGAACAAGATGGCGGCTCAAAGAATATAAGCTCAGATAGATCAAATCTCACCAGAATGGCAGTCTGCATACAAGGAGACGCTTTCCCAGACGCTCAATGTGAGTAACGTTTATTTTTTTTCAACACGAAATAAGCCAGAATTGACAACTGTTACGTTTGTTTTTTTATCTTTATTCTACACGTCAGGTGGCACATCTTCGCGTAAAAGCTGTCTAAACGTGTTCCGATTCTCGGACAGGAGGGGCTCAGTGCCATCTTCTAAGCAGTCACAGTAGGCTGTGTACGTGCTGTCTAAGAATTGGAACGCAGCTGCTAAGGCTAGTGGTGTGAAATATAAAACAGCACAATGTTGCCAGCTGAGTAACGCACATCCCGCTTGCTCCTGTGTTGCACCGTTTATATTCACAAAACAAACCGTTTAATTTACGACTCATTTTATTTCATTTTGTTTCATTTACATCTATTAACCGTATCAACTGAACCCAAACATTCGCTTTTTCATGAGAGTTCTGAACCCTCTATGAGGCACTCCTGGAACATAGGCGAGGAGGAAAGGGAAAGGTGTTGTTGCCTTCGAGACTTGTTTCATCAAGGCGTGTGTTTCAATACCCAACGTAGACGGCTAAATAAACAGCTAAATGGACGGCATCCATGTTGTGTCTCATTCCGATTGTCACGTAGCCGGCAAATTAGACACCTCCGAAATAACCGAATCGTATACAAATACGATGCAGGCTACTTTGCTGTCTAAACAAGATGGCGACTCAGTGAATCACTCAGATCGAATCTCGCCGGAATGGTTGTCTGCACACAAGCAGATGCTTCTCCAGAAGCTCAATGTGAGAAACGTTTTTCTTTATATTTTAACGCAAATTAGGTCATAAAATACAACTGTTATGATTGTTCATTTTAGATTTTTCTTCTCGACGCGAGGTGGCACCTCGTTTCGTAAAAGCCGTCTAAACTGGTTCCTATTCTCGGACAGCGTGGGCTCGGTGCTGTCTTCTAAGCAGTCTGCGTAGACTGTCTACGTGCTGTCTAAGAATTTGAACACAGCTTAGGGACCTTATGGATGGGTGGATGGATAGATGGATAGATGGACAGACGGACGGACGGACGGACGGACGGACGGATGGATGGATGGACGGATGGATGGACGGATGGATGGACGGATGGATGGATGGATGGTGGATGAATGGATGGATGGATGGATGGATGGATGGATGGATGGATGGATGGATGGATGGATGGATGGATGGATGGACGGATGGACGGATGGACGGACGGACGGACGAATGGACGGATGGATGGATGGATGGATGGATGGATGGATGGATGAACGGATGGATGGACGGATGGACGGACGGACGAATGGACGGATGGATGGATGGATGGATGGATGGATGGATGGATGGATGGATGGTTGGATGGATGGATGGATGGATGGATGGATGGATGGATGGATGGATGGATGGACAGACGGACGGACGGACGGACGGACGGATGGACGGACGGACGGATGGACGGACGGACGGATGGATGGATAGATGGATGGATGGATGGATGGATGGATGGATGGATGGATGGATGGATGGATGGATGGATGGATGGATGGATGGATATGGCTATACTCTTTAGATCGGGCGGTGGCTAGCGCCACCAAGCCGTAATACTTAATGAACCAAAAACTAGATTTATTTTTTTTTCTTTAGATTGTGAGGTTTGACGATTCGTACTTTGCAGTGAAGGATTTAATTTTCACTTATGCCTCGACTTTAGCCACCACTCAGATAAGCTCTTTCTAGTTAATTTTTTCCGCTTAAAGTCTATTTTGCCCTCCCTGTCCCTAAACCCCAGTGCTACCGGTCAAAGTGTAAGACTGGTTACGCACTACTACTACGGCGAGGGACGAATGGGTTCAAAGAATTGGCAGCCGTCTTTTCCTGGTATGGCGAATGGCGAACGTGCACGCAGCGATCCATGCGGCAACGCACAGAACTATTCGTTTTCCGCCTCAGGGGGAGAGCGCGTACGATCACCGCGTTCGCGGTCTCTGACGGCGCCCGAGTGTCGTCTGCTACATCTGCGTCTCGTCGACTCCACCATGCTACTTGATGCAGCTATGAAAGTTTTTCGCCGGCGCGGTTCGCCAAACAAAATGAAGCAAGCAGAACGTCTTAGTGCCAGCACATTTACTGTATATGTTGCATCAGATGCTCCTGAGACAACGAAAGGAATGAAGTGCTACAACTAAAAAAAACAGACGATCTGTAATCCTAGGCAAGCAGGTGCCTAAAATCACTCATTGTGCAGCTTGGGGATATAATTTGCACAATCTTCCATGTAGGGGATCTGGCACCGGCATGGCTGTCAGTCACTCACGGCTCGTCATTCTTCAGGTTGCGCAGATGCTGGCAATTTTCCTTGGTTCTGGAGCAACAACGTGTCCTATCTTCGATGACGGCACAAACCCGGATATCTGCCCGGCTTTTCAACTGCTGTCGGATTGCTCCTCACCGCTGGATGTGCTAGCGCTGTCGGCACCGTCCGGCTACCGTTACTTCGTCTGGCAACCCGGGACGCTACAGGACGGCGCAGGGCTACTTAAGCGACTACTGCTACCACCCACTTTGGGATCTGGCATCAGTCACTCACGGCTCGTCATTCTTCAGGTTGCGCAGATGCTGGCAATTTTCCTTGGTTCTGGAGCAACAACGTGTCCTATCTTCGATGACGGCACAAACCCGGATATCTGCCCGGCTTTTCAACTGCTGTCGGATTGCTCCTCAAAGCTGGATGTGCTAGCGCTGTCGGCACCGTCCGGCTACCGTTACTTCGTCTGGCAACCCGGGACGCTACAGGACGGCGCAGGGCTACTTAAGCGACTACTGCAACCACCCACTTTGGGATCTGGCGCCGGCATGGCTGTCAGTCACTCACGGCTCGTCATTCTTCAGGTTGCGCAGATGCTGGCAATTTTCCTTGGCTCTGGAGCAACAACGTGTCCTATCTTCGATGACGGCACAAACCCGGATATCTGCCCGGCTTTTCAACTGCTGTCGGATTGCTCCTCACCGCTGGATGTGCTAGCGCTGTCGGCACCGTCCGGCTACCGTTACTTCGTCTGGCAACCCGGGACGCTACAGGACGGCGCAGGGCTACTTAAGCGACTACTGCAACCACCCACTTTGGGATCGGGCACCGGCATGGCTGTCAGTCACTCACGGCTCGTCATTCTTCAGGTTGCGCAGATGCTGGCAATTTTCCTTGGTTCTGGAGCAACAACGTGTCCTATCTTCGATGACGGCACAAACCCGGATATCTGCCCGGCTTTTCAACTGCTGTCGGATTGCTCCTCACCGCTGGATGTGCTAGCGCTGTCGGCACCGTCCGGCTACCGTTACTTCGTCTGGCAACCCGGGACGCTACAGGACGGCGCAGGGCTACTTAAGCGACTACTGCAACCACTCACTTTGGGATCTGGCACCGGCATGGCTGTCAGTCACTCACGGCTCGTCATTCTTCAGGTTGCGCAGATGCTGGCAATTTTCCTTGGTTCTGGAGCAACAACGTGTCCTATCTTCGATGACGGCACAAACCCGGATATCTGCCCGGCTTTTCAACTGCTGTCGGATTGCTCCTCACCGCTGGATGTGCTAGCGCTGTCGGCACCGTCCGGCTATCGTTACTTCGTCTGGCAACCCGGGACGCTACAGGACGGCGCAGGGCTACTTCAGCGACTACTGCAACCACCCACTTTGGGATCTGGCACCGGCATGGCTGTCAGTCACTCACGGCTCGTCATTCTTCAGGTTGGTTATTCTTATCGCCTTGTTAATTGAAAGCCGTTTAAAAAATTGGTGCCAGATCCCAACTCGCTGTCGACTACGATTGTTCAAAATGTTTTCCTGCTGGGTGCAAAATTTTTGTCATGCATGCGTGTTGCTCGAAAGTTGCTGCTTCTGTCTGGGGATGTAGAACAAAACCCGGGCCCTCTGACATCCCAACAAGAAAAAGAAATGTTTGATGTCATCATGACACTACCGTCAATGCAACAGCAACAGACTGAAACTCTTTCGGAAATTCGTTCCATTCGAGCCGACCAACAAGCACTCGAACAAAAGCTATCGCAACTGGCAGAAAAGGTCAAGCTCGTGGAAGATAACGTGTCCGCTTTACGGGATGACGTAACGCAACTACTCGCTCATAATGAAGATCTTGCTGATACCTGCGCCAAATTACGGGACTCGTATGAGGACCTAGATGGCAGATCTAGAAGAAACAATTTGATAGTTTATGGCCTTCCAGATACTGTAAATGAAACATGGGCTCAGTCAGAGGCTCGAGTGATTGCCTTTTGCTCCGAAAAACTGAACGTGGCAATCAGCACTGCTGCCATTGAAAGAGCTCACAGGCTAGGACGCTACACAGCGGTAAAGGCAAGGCCCATAATTCTGAGGTTTTTGTCATTTAAAGACAAAGAACGTGTGCTTGCTGTTGCCTCAAAGCTGAAAGGAACTGAGTTCGCGTTGAGTGAGGACTATTCCAGTAAAGTTCGACAGGAAAGGAGGAAACTGATTCAGTTCGCCAAAGACCGTAAAGCAGAATACAAGTTGCATTTTAATAAAATGAAAATAGGCAACCAAACCTTCGTATATAATGCTGAAACCGACACCATGACCAGGGATACTCGATAGCCACTAACGAATGCAGCTTACCGTAAAAAGAAACCATCCGGCAAACACGATCTCGTATGTATTGTAGTAAATTGCAGAAGCTTTAAAAATAAAACTATAGAGTTCAGTTCCATAGAATCAACAAATCCGCACGTAGTCATTGGTACAGAATCATGGCTCGACAACACAATTAGCGACAGCGAAATGTTTCCCTCTGGCTATACCGTATATAGGAAAGACCGTAATTGCCATGGTGGTGGTGTATTTGTTCTCATTCAAAATAGCATAGCTAGCAATTCTATAAGCATCGAAGCCGACTCTTGTGAAACTGTCTGGTGTAAAATTTTACTACAAAACGGTTCTTCCGTTGCCATTGGCTCATTTTATAGGCCGCCCGGTATAAGAACTGCCCATCCTCTCTTTCAGTTGAGCAACGTTTTATTAAGTTTGCAAACAACGTACGTAATTCTCGGAGGCGATTTTAACTTCCCGGATGTAGAATGGAAGTCCTTTAAACCCGTGTTAAACACAACGTCTTTCCTGTATACTACCTTTAGGGAGATGATTAATGCCCACTCATTATTTCAATTTGTCGAAACGCCAACAAGAATTGGTGGTGACAGTGCAAACATTCTTGATTTATTTTTGTGCAGTCAACCGGATCTTGTATCCTGTGTTGTCACAGTCCCTGGTATCAGCGACCATGAAGTTGTTGTCACTAAAATGTCTTGTAGTGCTAAAAACCGCCGCGCTCAGGCTCCCCGCAAAGTGTTCTCATATGAAAAAGGTGACTACCCATCACTGTCGCGTGAACTGGATGCATTTTTTCCTGAGTTCCAATCGCATAGTTCATCGTTAGACATGAATGCGCAGTGGAATTTCTTCAAAACAAAGATAATGTCCTTGACCCAAACTTTCATTCCCTCGTGTATCATTTCGGCCAAGCGACGCAATGATAAACCATGGCTCAGTAGGGAACTCCGATCAAAGATAAATAGAAAGAATCGATTGTATCGAAAGTATTGCCAAGTGCCTGATCCTGCGTTGCTTTCAAAAATGAAAGAGATAGGCAAAATGGTGACAAAAGCTATGCGCAGAGCACAAGAAATGTACCTTTGTGATCTAGGCGAGAAACTTAAAACCAACCCCAAATAGTGTGGAAATACGTGAAAAATAAAAGTAATTCTAGACCCACTATTCCTGACAACATGGACGGGATAAATTACGAATCTAACACGGAAGCCAAAGCTCAGGGTTTCAATACATACTTTCAGTCTGTGTTCTCGCATCCAGTTAACACATGTAGTCTATGCCAGAATGATGGCTCGCTCCCGCAAATGAGCGACATAGAAATTTCCGGACGCGGTGTCGTGCTCTTGTTGGAAAAAATAAATGTTCACTCTACTCCTGGTCCTGACTGTATATCCAACTTCGTCTTGAAAAACTGCGCAGTGTCTATCACCCCTTTTTTAACTCTCATGTACAAAACGTCGATTGAACAATGCGTTTTACCGGCTGATTGGAAAAATGCCAACGTAACCCCAGTATATAAAAGCGGAGATAAAACAAAAAAGTGTAACTACAGGCCCATTTCACTGACAAGCGTGTGCTACAAGACACTCGAACATATCATTTACACAAACTTAATGAATCATCTTCAAAGTAATAACTTCTTTTCCCCATTTCAACACGGTTTCAGGGCGGGTTTCTCGTGCGATACACAACTGGTCGAGTTCACGCACGACATTGCAGCTTCTATTAACTCAGGCCTTCAGGTTGACTCTATATTTCTGGATTTCCAGAAGGCATTCGATTCCGTGTCACATGTGTTGTTGTTGCAAAAGCTTCATTGTCTAGGCATACCTAATGCTCTTCTCATGTGGATTGAGGCGTACCTTTCAGAAAGACAGCAGTGCGTGATTCTTGACGGTGTGTGCTCATCAAGCGTCGGTGTATTGTCAGGAGTGCCGCAAGGGTCAGTTTTGGGGCCCCTGCTTTTTCTTATTTTTATAAATGATATCTCCGACAATCTCTCTAGCCGTGTTCGATTGTATGCTGACGATTGCTGCATTTACAGTAACATTACCTCTGAAGCGGACACCGTTCAATTGCAGAATGACTTGAACTCCATAGTTTCTTGTGTGATTCATGGAGAATGACACTAAATCTGTCGAAGTGTAAATTGGTGAGGTTTACGAACAAAAAACAGCCTCGGATTTCAAATTACGTCATGGCCAGGGCTACCTTGCCGGTTGAAACAGAATATAAATATCTAGGGGTCATTTTTTCTGCCAACCTATCTTGGAAAATTCATATTAATTACTTACATTAAAGGCTAGTCGAGTGCTAAATTTTTTGAGGCGCAATTTCAGACAGGCACCAACTAAGTTGAAAGAAACACTATACATATCCAATGTGCATCCCATATTAGAATATGCCTGCAGTGCCTGGGACCCCTCAACAAAATCAAATATAGAAGCCCTGGAGCGTGTACAGGCACGCGCAGCACGCTTTGTGGCAAGCAATTATAACTTTACCATAAGATCAGCTGACATTCGTTCAGGATTGCAATGGCCTCTGTTAGCTGACCGGCGAAAATACCTACGACTGTTCCTATTTTACAGCATATTCATGAACAAAACAGGCATCGACAAGGATCATTATATAAGGCCACCTACCTATGTGTCACCCCGTACTGACCATTCTTTAAAACTGCGTGAATACACTTCCAGGATCAACGCATTCAAATACGCCTTTTTTCCAAGAACCACGCATGAGTGGAACGGCTTGCCAGAGGAAATTGTCTCTGCGCCTCCCTTATCTTTTGTTAAAAATTTGCACAATTTTTTGTTGAACTAATCATTACTGTACATTTCTGATGCGTTCGATACTAATTATTTTCTTCTATTTTTATTGCCCTGTGTTACCAATAGCACTCTTCTCTTTCAACATTTTGCTTTGTATTTGCAATTTGATGCCTTATTTATGACAGTGTTGTTTCACTTTGTTGTTTCACTTTGTTATGACTATGTTCTTTCAAACAATACAGCCTTTTATCCGCAACCATCTTTTTTGGTATATGGACTGTACTGTATTCTTTTGCTTGTTCTCCCCCCTACAATTATGCCCGTAAGGGCGATGTAGGTACATGTATAAATAAATAAAAGTAGTAGTGTCGTACAGAACTACTGCACGCGAAAGGAAGATATTGCACATTTGAGCAGACGGCAATTGATTTGAACCGAAGAGGGAAGGCCGCCTCGAGCTGTGAATCAATTATGCGTGAAAAACAAAAAAGTTTTACCTTTCAACGCTTCGTCTGACCTAGAATAGTAGCGAGAATCAGGGACGGCTAAATGAAGAGGAGATATACAATGGAAGGGAAGCGACTGCATGTAGAAAATTATTTTTTGCAGTGGAACGGTCGCCAGTGGTGACACTATGCTAAGTGTAAACTTGCAGACATTCTTGACCAGCCAAAAATTGTGTGACTCGCTTCTTGTGACTCAATTTTTGAGCGGAGGTTTTACTTACTCGTGCCCCCAAGTGAAGCCAAGAACTGGCTAGAATATCGCTGAAATTGTCGATAAAAAAGCAGTGCCGAACGAGCGAAGGTAGCGGATACTCGCCACGAGTGCGAAGTCTTCGGTGACCCGCAGGTTATGGGTTCGTATCCCAGCTGTGGCAGCTGCATTTCAAATGGAGGCGGAAATGTTGTAGGCCCGTGTGCTCAGATTTCCGTGCACGTTAAAGAACCCCAGGTGGTCGATATTTCCGGAGCAATCCACTACGGCATCTCCCAAAATCCTATGGTGGTTTTGGGACATTAAATCCCACATATCAATCATCAAGAAGACTTCGGCGAATATTTTACCAACCTCAAAGCCTCCAGGTAAGCTAAATCGCAAAAACCGTGGTTCTCAGTTTTACGTGTTTGGTTGTTGTAGCTTGGAATGAACGATTCGTTCTCAAGAAGTTCCAACGTAAAACAAGCTTCCGAAGAGAGCAGACACAGGAGAAAAATGTTGTTCTTGCTTTTCTTCGTTTTTGCTTTTCATTTATTTTTTCAATACGAAAAGACTTCCCTGTATGTTTTTGATTACCGCATATAATATGCAACCTTCACACAAATATCATGTATACCCTCGCAAACAAAGGTGAAAGAGTGAAATCAAACTTGTTTAGTGCTTGTAGACAGATTCGCGAAGCTATCGCGGTATGGGCTCTGTCCCAAGGCGATCTGACTAGCTTAGAGAAAACTCGTCGCAATGATTTGCCGTCTCGTTTAGTTAGTGTACTTGAGCTTTGTACTTATACACTGAGCAGCGAGCACAAGCGTGCAAGCTGATTACGCTTCTCGCGTCTGCTGCTCCGGCTCGGCAGTTCGGCCACGTTTGTGTAGGTGGCGCTGTCACGACGTGTGGTAGCGGCCACCATAGAGTAACTTAGGAAACGTTTACTATGTTACGTTATACGGCCACCGAGAGCGTGCTCATCGAAGGTAGAAGAGGAAGACGACGGTCAGGTGTGCCATAGAGAAAGGAAAAGACAAGAGGGGACACTCAGCAAAACCTGGCCTCAGGAAGTGCGTCACGACTACGTAATGAACTAGTGCTCTCACCAAACGTCACAGGACGCAAGCGCAAAGAAACAGTTATAATCAATGCAACAGAATTGTTTTCACAAAATAGTAATTATGCGCCCAAATTTTGTATGTTCTTTAACATAAAAACAATTTATTCAACACACCTTACGCGATTATTTTTCTTCAGTCGTACTGTCATAAACACCATCCACCAAGCGACAAGCCCATGCATGACTGACAGCGAGAAGCTTTCGTCGCTTTCGTCAACGTCGGCTGCGTCGGCGTTTTTGTGCGTGAGATAACAGGTGAGGCACGTTTTCAAGCGAAGCTTGTTGAATGACATGTTGTTGGGCTTGTTGGGTCATTTTTTTCAGAAAACAGGTTACACCTGCGCGAATAAGACACCATGCAACAAACATAGAAAGATGCACACACACACGTTGCGCTTCGTGTGTGCGAGTTTGTTTCTTACGTGGCGTCTCATTCACGCAGTTGAAACCTTTTTCTGAAGCTTGTAAGAACGGGGAGGTTCGCTAAAAAAAAGTGTGTGGCTCTATGTGGCGGCTAGACGGGAACATTGTGCAACGTATGCAGTATAGCAAAGGCGGCACGGCGTCAAGCCGAGGCGACGCGTGCTGCGTCTGCCACGGACGCGAGCGTCTGTGCGCTGAGCATAGCTGGGCAGCTTGGTCATATGCTCGGTGGCTCGGTGCAAAATATTGAGAAGCGTTCGCTGGGGCTCGCATGCTTCACGACGCGTTTCCCGAAGGCTGGGAACATGAATAAATCTTGGTGTGCCGGAGGCAAATCTGGAATAGCCAAGTGGCCATCATCTTCGTTTCTTCGCTAGCCTTGTGCCACTAGTGCAAGCTGCTCACAAATTTTTTTGACGTTTCCAATATAAATTTACCGCACAAATTTCAACTACGATTTTTCTTCCCAATGTACTGCTGATACTGCGTACGTACGAAGGTGTTATAAAGTTCCCAGGCCGCGATACCATTGCATTACAAGGAATAGCGGCCTGGAAACTTCTGAAGATCTTTGTATTTGTCTTGACGTATATCTTTGTAAGTCAGAGTTTTATGGGTCAGAGATGTATCACTGGTTTTGTATTGTGCATCGATTAGCTAATCATTAAAAGGGTTTGTTGGTACACTTATGACGTGCACATATCTTTTTCGTAATTTGACAGCGAAGTATCCACTTACTAACATTTTCAGACCGCGCTGATGCCATGCCGTCCGGCGGTCCAAGCTACGGCAGCTACTGCTGTGTATCGTGGTGCTTCAACAATGGCAGAACCCACAAGAAGCCTGGGACGAGTTTCTTCCGCATACCATGCGACGGCAGGTGTGTTAAAGCTTTTGTATGGCTCGCATGTCTTTAGGCTTACTGTTCGCACTTGCTCAGTGAGGGTAACAATAAAAAATCACTATTCAAGCACTTCCCCTTTCAGCTGATAGTTCATTGCCAATGCAGGATGAAAGCATGGATGCAGTATGCTGGACACGATGATCTCCTGAGTAAGCCGGCCAGCCTATTGTACGCAACGTACAGGGTGTGTAGCGACCATTTTACTGCTCAAAGTTTCATGGACCCTGGGCACACAAGGCTTACAAGAATGGCTGTTCCCAGTGTGCTACCAGCTGCACCATGTAAGTGATTGACTGAAACTCAAATATGTGCAATAGCAGCCACTTGTATTGAATGAGTGGCGACAGTTAACCGCGAAGATCTTTGTAGCCGATGGAGAAACCTCACTATAGAAGTAACACTTGGAAAGTCTTGAATTTTGTGAATTGTGGGCTATTACCTTCCTAACAGCAGCTTTACATTTCTGTCGTTTTTTGATGCTCTTGACCTGCGCAACTTGTTTTGAAAGACTTTAAAGGGCTATTTCACGTTATCTTCAAGCCTGAGTGCACATGTACATATACCTTTCATCGGTGAAATCTGGCACTGTTGATAATTCCAAAAATCACAAATTACTTGTTTTCTAGTTGGCGCCTTCTCTTTTCTTCCACCTTCGACCAATTTATGCGTTGGAAAGAGCTGTTTAGGTTTCCACATGCTACAAGCTTTGTAACTTGTACCAACTGCACATAAATGCACGTTCTCTGAGCGTCGCTTCAAATAGTGACTGTGACATGACTGCAGAAGCTGCACTGCAAGGTGCGGATGAGCTTCAATTTGTGTTATTTTAAGTCTCTCATTGACACATTGTCGTAATTTCATTTCTTCAGGACCTGCGGTAGAGGCTTCAAAAAGCAGCTCCCACACATTGAGGTGCCCCGATGAGCAAGGTGCGTTCAGTGTCGCGATTTCTTTTTTTTACCCAACTTGACAGTTGACCTAACCTCTGCAGGTGGCAGCTTCCTTGTAGCTGGTGAAAGAATTTTTGCTGACTTCGTCTTGCCGGAGAAAACCTTAACCAGTCGTTCAGCTGTCACAAAAGGAACTTGTGTGACCGGTAAGTTGTATGTTCACTTCAACACCAGAGTGGATTGATATAGAGACTTCCGCAGGCCGCTCGCAAGATTGTTCCGACAGCACTGTCCGAGGCACTGAACAAGCTTCACAAGACCCTCCAGAAGACGTCTCCGCCAACAGCTCCACGCCTGAGTGCCCTACAGAAAATGGTGACTATGCTTTTATTGCAGCTGTTTTTAATGTGCTAGTTTATGTTTAGTACATTCTGAGGAAACTATCCTTAAAAGGACACTACGTGTGCACTTACAAAATGTAAGGGTGGGCTCTCAGTGATTTTCATTTTTTTGTGCATTGTCAACATTGTGAATGGTTTGTTTTTAGGTAGTGGAATCGAAAACTTTGCACCACAGAAAGTTGTGCACCTTGGGTCTGAAAGAGCGAGGAAAGTCCTCGTATGGGATTAGTTGTTCTTCGCTTTTACATCTATTTTTTGTTTATTGCAGTGCGTTTCTGTGTGCCAGCGACAATGCCTCCATCAATGAAGTACAAGCAAGCCATTAAACATCTGCAAGCCAAAGTAGCAGCACAGTGGACCCACCAGTATTTCACAATGCTCAAAGCATACCACGTCCCCAGCAAATTTTTGGGGAATCTCACTGTGCCATCAGAAGCAGCTTTCGCATACGTACAACAACTTGAATCTCACTTTCTTACCATGATTGAGGCCACTGCACATCACCTGAAAGTGTGCGATGTTTTGTATCATGATCTGTCAAGTGTTGACGATTTTCATTTCTGCTCTGCTGGGTGTCGCGCGAAGTTTCTGGAAATGTTTTGCCGGGTACGTCTACGTTGGCATATGCGTTTTGTGAACCGCAACTTAGATAGGGTTAGGTTCCAGTCTTCAATCTCAGGCATACAGCTTGACAAGTTCAAAGGTTAGCAATTAGCGGCGGGTTTACACTAAAGTATTCGAGTTGAGCCGAATCCTGCAATAGCTTTGTTATGTTATTACTTCATTACAACAGACTTCATTATGGTCTTATATGCTTATATTCAGTTCAACTGGACTAACCACTCCTTCGTTGCATACATTGTTTTGGTTACCCGCTATGAGGAGTAGGGACACTGTGTATTCGCTCGAAGTGATTTGCATAACCTTAAAAAGAATGTTGGGTATCCTGTCTGTATTTTTGTAGCAAATGCGGGTGAACTGTACACTTTACTGTGGGTCGCTTGGTCACTGTGTATGCTTTATCTCTCCAGCTCAAGTAATATATCGATAACAAAACCGCTTGTTGAAATGTCTTCGAGCGGGTAAGGAACACACTATGAAGTGGGCACGGTTCACGTTATCACGCTTTTCGTATTTTAGCTTCTCATCAACCTTTTCATCTCGCCCATCAAAATTTTGAAAAGAATACCCAAACTTGTAGCGTTCGATGGGGCTGCGGACACTGCCATTTTATTTTTATATAGCTTGTTAGTGATAACTTACGATGTAGAGCCTTTGTGAAAAATAATGAGCCAAAGTGGTTTCCTTCTGCTATTTATTAGCCCTGTAATACCGCTCTCGTAGCACCAATTAAGGTCCACAATTCTGGATAAGTGATGACTACAATCTATTTTAGCTCGCAAGCGTCACAGAAACACACAGACGCAAATCACTTGGGATCCTAAGTTTTTGATGAAGGCGATGCATAAGAAGAGCCACAATACCTGCCAGTGTTGTAGCATAAAGTTTGTCTTTCACGTAGTGAGCAAGCTGCAAAGCCCTACCTTTCTGAGGACAAGCAGGCATCAAGTCTGCTTTTTTTTAATTTTGGGCTAGCTGTTCTTAAGCACAGCCAGCACACTGCACCTTTGCCTTTCTGCTATATTGTGTCGTGTGGTTTCTGTGCGCTTTTTTTCTATGCATTATTTCGGTTAGCCCCAGGCGTGATTCGCGACTTCATTGCTGTGTATATGTCACTTCTTCCTTCTTCATCAGCATTGTGCGCTGTGTTTTTGCCATAGATCCTTACTTACCCACTGGCCCGGTGTGTCATACTTCACCACCTTCTCGGCTTCTGCCAACTGTTGAGATGGTGCGTTGCCTGTGTTCTCTCTGTATTTGTTACAATATTTGTTACAATTTATTTGTAAGGCGAGATGCATTTGTTGTCTACCTCGGTCATATTGTGCTTTTTATATTCTCAGACTCTACCTTGGCTTTGAATAAAACATTGCGGATACTCTGTCTCTTTGACAGATATATACATTGATCACTTGTTCAAAAAAACACAAGCGCGATGAATAAAACCGTAGTGAATTATCAATACCTGCATCGCTTTTTATTATAACTTAATCGAAATAAAAATTACGTCACGACCAATTCGCACGAACCACTGAACAAAACAAAACAGGGAATCGCTAAATGAAAACGATCTACAAAAACTATCCATTTGGGCGATGAAAAGTGGTCTAAAATCATGAACTTTCGTCATAGCCAAACGTCGGTTACGCAAAGTAATTCAAAATTTGCGCCAGTGAAACCGAAACAGCAAGCGCACGCCACTTGCTCTCACCAACCACCAGGTGTGCTAGGGTCGATTGGGCTTCTGGGGTCTACGGGAGTGTCCACTCTTAACCTTTTTTTTCTTTCTCTATGGGTGTGCTCAGGATGGCACGTGGCAGCGGCTGGCTGCGGGCAGTTGCGACCCAGTTTCCGGTCAATAAAGTAGGTTCCTGGTCTAGCTCTGCATCTTATCTGCGGGGATATGATCCGAGCAGCCTCGAAATCCCCTACATTTGGCGCCCAACGAGAAGAATCCTGCCCCTGGGCCACGGACATCGAGGTACCTGGCAGTCCGCGATCACGGCCCTTACGACGCCGCTGACCGCGCCCACTTTTCTTGGTCAATACGCGAGAACATCGATCTTCGACTTCATTGGCGATCTTTTCGTGGGCTCGACCATTAGCTGCTTCTCATATTTCAACGTGCTCCAACGGGTCCTCTCAGTTGCTCTGCGTGGTACTGCAGAACTATCGCGGCGGCTTCAACCGACCTCTTTTCAGTCCTGGAACCAGTTTGTCACGACATTTCGGATAGAGTTCCTGCCGATCGCCTACGGCAACCGTAACCGGCGTGAGCTCGACGTTTGAACAGAACATCCAGAGGAGGGCCTGCGTGATTATGTTCGAGCCATGCAGGAGCTTTTCCGTAGGGCGGAAACCACTGCTCCTAAGACCATTAAGATCTCCCACGTTATGCGGCAATGCCAGCCCCGTTTCTAGCGACCATTGTTGGACCACTCTTTCTCTTCCCTCGAAGGGCTAGCCCGCTGTCCATTGAAAGTTGAGGAGGCCGTCTTTCGGGACCTGCGCTAACAGCCACAACCTACCGACGAGTTGCGGCGGGTCAACGAAGCGTGTCAGTACTTATTTTCTAACATCCACATCCCGCTACTAGCGCAGACTATCGAGAGTGTGGAAACCTCGTCTGATGGAGTGGCACCGCAACACAAACTACCCTGTGATGGCACATCGTCCACACACGAGGGTGCCACTACCCTGACCGAGGTTAGAAATTACCGGCACGATTAAGGGGGCTAGTTGAGGCCAGCAAGAACCACAGTGCGGATGTCAAGCACCTGAAGAGCGCGACCAAAGGGGAGAGTTCCACGCTTGTGAGAGAGACGCCGAGGGGAGTGCAGGCACCGCACATGACGCGGTGGGCTTGTGCGCCAAGGAGGCACCTAAGGATGACCATGAAAGTGGCGACGACGCATGAGAGTTCCACGCTTGTGAGAGAGACGCCGAGGGGAGTGCAGGCACCGCACATGACGCGGTGGGCTTGTGCGCCAAGGAGGCACCTAAGGATGACCATGAAAGTGGCGACGACGCATGCGCTACCATGCGCTCAGAGAACGTGAACGCTGTGCAGTCCAAGGCGATGGTAGTTGAGCTCTTCGTGAACGAACACGATGACCTCTGAGGCGGCAAGAACGACACCGGTCAGTGCCGGACCAGCGAGAAGGATGTCGGCGTCGTCGGAGTAGCGGCGGCAGCTATCCGTGAAGACGCTGAGCGACGCGATGACGCTTCAAAGTCAGAAGTAGCCATTGACGCAAACGGGAAGATTCAGACGGTCAAGAAAAAAGAGGATAAGAAAGAAAAGGAACAGGCAAAGTCACCTTTACGTGCGACACCTTCATGGGGAGGTGGCAGACGAGTACCTCAACAGCACCGTCAAGCAGATTTACTCCACGGCGGCCGAGACCCAGAAAGACATTGAAGGAAAGCTAGATGGCACTGCGGATGCAGGAGAGGTGGGTTATGAGGCAGTTCCGGAGGACGACCAAGGGTGTGCCGACAGAGGTGTGGAGAACGTGAACGGTAAAGAGCTCACGGAGGTGGAGGAGATTGTTGAAGAAGAGGCCGAGGAGTCCCAGTAAGGCAAAGGAGAGGACAAATAGTGTCAGCGTTGCGCAGAGGAAGTCGAGAAGCGTGATATTTAAGAAGCTGAGGAGTCTCCGGACCTCTAAGAGGCCATAGATACTGGGGATGGTGAAGACGACGTTGAGGAGTTCGAGGATAAAGTCGGAGGAGAAGGCGGCACGGACGGAGAGAGCGCTGAAAACTTTGAAGTAGCCAGCAATGGCGATATCCAGTATTGCGACAAGGGCAAGAGCATGCTGCGACACGCCGAATCAAACGAAAAATGGAATGCGTAGACGTCGGCGATGTAAAGGTCGTGGTTGACGGGAACAGTGCCGCCGTTGCTGTGGATGGGAAAGCTATCGTAGAAGCTTCAGACAACATAGCCGAGATGCTTGAAGAGGGGAAGCCTGTAAAGTCATTGCTGTGACTCTCCAAGAGACCGTCTCGATTGAAAACAATCCTTTTGGCCAGATCTGAGCTGCTGCCAAGATACTATATCAGGGAAATCGAAAGGGTGACCACCAACGGCACAGACAGCGAAGCCTTCTATGTGGTCATAACACATTCATGGCTGCTGAGGTTGCCAGCATACGACGACTACCATGTGGAGGAGTGGCCACCACCCGAGACGAATGGCCAGGGCAGATACCATAGCAAGACAAGACGCAGCGAAAAGTTGGGTACGACAACAAAACCATATTGCAACGTCAGCGCGAGGGAGTCTATTTGGATTACTTTAGGCCAGTTGATTCGCCAGTACCGAATCTACGCCAGAAGCGTTGGCTTCCTCTCATACACCTGACTGCAGTCGCCAACTTCAGTAATTCCCGTGAGCCTCCAGCATCGGGTGGGGGCAGAGTTGTCTTCGCTGCGCGAATCAGCAGTCCCCGCGTGCTGCAGATCATGAGATCCCACAGCGAGTTGTGGAAGGACTGCACCAGCATGAGGGTTTGTGCGCCACGTTCGGTACATTGTGACCAGGGTTAACTACTACCGCATTATGTCCCTTCTCTTTTTTCGCCGATGCGGAGGGGGCAGTATGGGAGGAGCCACCACGTGCGTGCAGATCGGAGGTAGAAGAGGAAGACGACAATCGGGTGTGCGTGGGGTGGCACGTTGCAGCGGCTGGCAGCGGGCAGTTGCGGCCCTGGTTTCGGTCAACAAAGAAGGTCCTTGGTGTAGCTCCGCGTCTTCCCTGCGATGTCCTGAGCCGAGCAGCATTGAAACCTCCTACAGACGTTCGTCGCTGCTGCGTGGGGTGACACAATCACGGCGCGGAAAGGAGCCGCGTTTCTTTTCCTGTCTATTCTTCCCCCGTGACTGTGGCCAACGTCCCCTTAAAACAAGTGCACATGAATATTGTTGGGCTCTTTGGCAGGACACGTTCCTATTTGTAATTGATGAGTATTTTAAAGGCCGGAGATGTGCATCATGATAAAGCACAACTAAAACGGACACCATGTAATGTCTTCGCGAAATGTCTAACTGCTTCGTGAAAAAAAAAGTTTACGTCCAACAGCAATTTTGTACTACAACATAAACGCACTTATACGACGAAAATACCACCATATTTTCTCCTATCGAAATATGAAATTGAATACATTTTTGCAGTGAACAAGTGTCTTTCAACACTTTAAAAACTCATCGGCTCAATTCTAAATTGTACCTAATCTGTATTTCTAAATTGGTGTTATACATTCAGAACTATTACTGTGCAATTCAAGTTATTTTTTACATTTGTTATTCACATAGATTTGAGTTGTGTGTTCAGCTATTGTAATGTGTCCCCGCAGGGGCGTCTGCGCAAGCAGGCGTTTGGTGCGTAGTGACACCATGAACCCGAGATAATGGGGGTCTCAACCTCTCTCATGCCTAGCCGTCCGTGTCTGAGCCGGGACCGGGGAAAAGCGGATCCTGGGGGTTGAGCCAACGCCGGGAGATTGGACCTTTAAGACCCCTCTGCAGAGGCAACACACCTCTTTGGCCCCGGCTTCACGTAGACGGCACCTCTGGGCTGACCCACCCAGGGGAAATGGGCGGTCGCCTTTTCCTGACTCTCTCCCTCTACATATTCGTTTTTTTCTCGGTAAATCTATCCTTTCTTCTCTTTTCCATATACTTCAGTGTTATCTGGCGGCGAGTATTAACCTGTTGTAGGTATCCAACCTTGGGTATGCTATATCCGGTTATAGTGATAACGTAGAGCTGGCATTGTTCGGACTTCGTTCAAGTCTTGCCGCGTCCCCTTGTTGGGCTCTGTGGTGCACAGTTGGCTCTGTCACCAAACACAAGTAGTAGTTTATGGCTAAACAAGCTTCCTTTTTCCACTCACCCTCAAAAAAGAGGGTGCACCAAAGCGCCCTTCTAATTCTTCCTGCAAAGCACTGACAATTTCCCAAAATATCATGTATTCCAAAATGAGGCCAACTTAACTGCTCATAAATTGTCTTGTTTCCTGGTAGCGAAATGCTTCGGAAACACTATTGGACCTGGCTACAAGGCCACGAAAATTACCAGCGTCAATTTGCTACTCGAACTTAAGGACATAGACAAATTTCGAAAAGTAAATTACTTAAAATGTATTGGTGATGTACCAGTAACCATGTCTGCACATAAACATCAATATGAACCATGGTTTACTATCGAAAGAGGACTTCTTGCTCCTCAGTGATGAGAAACTCCTAGATGGCTACCAGAATAAAAATGTTATAAACGTTGAAAGACTTCTAATTCGCCGAAAAAATGAGCTGATGCGCACTAAGCACTTAATACTAACCTTTCACAGCTTCGGGCTCCCTACCACACTAGATTCAGGCTACATCAAACTTCGTGAGAGGCCATACATCCAGAACCCTTGGCTATGCCTAAAGTGCCAACGGTACGGGCATGGATCTGAGACATGCTCGGGAAAGCAAACATGGGCCAAATTCAGCTTTAATGAACATAAGTCCGACGGTTGCGAATGATCTCCGCATTGTGTGAGCTGTGATGGAAGCCATCCAGCCTACTCTAGAAAATGTCCTAAATGGAAGAGCGAAAAAGAGATCATCTCACTAAAAGTAAAAGAAAACATAACAATTCCTGGAGCAAAGAACCGTCTGCCATACCTTGATCAAATTAGTTTTGCCCAGGTGATGCAACGGCGGGTAGTGCCACAAGTGCCTAAGCACTCTACTGCAGTCACCAACAGTGGCACAGTAGTCGCTTCATTCACCCCTCAGGTGGCTGCTGCTATTTCTGCGCCAGAAACATCAAAGGTGGGTCTGCAAACTAAGGTTCAACAGACCTCGAAGCTGAATCAAATTCCAAGGCTTGTGGTTGTGGCTGTTCCCTCTTTCTAATAAATCTTATGATAACTATCTGTTCCACCTACATACCCCCCGACGAATCGTTCCATAAAATAGAGCTCGAAAAGCTGATTGATCAGCTTTAAGAACCGTTTATTTTATTTGGAGACTTTAATGCTTACAGCTTGTTATGACACCAGATGGGATGCGAGAGGCCGCGCTACAGAAAACTTTCTTTTCTCATCTGGAGCATGTCTGTTCAATGAGGCAGAGCCAACATACTATAGTACCTCACACAATACATATTCATGCGTAAGTTTAGCCACTGGATCACCGTCACTCCTACTTTACCTAGATTGGAAAGTTATTCATAATTCATATGAAAATGGCCATTTCTCGACTGTTTTAGAAACAACCCTACGGGAAAACTAACCATGTTATCCTAAAATGTGTCACTTTCACGGTGCGAACTGGGCGAAATTTAGAGCTATGTACACTACGCCTGGAATAGGTGGATCATTTGGGCGAAGAAGAGATGGCGAACTATATCTCCGAATATGTCCTCCCTTGTGCTAAATGCGTATACCACTGTCAAGCAATAATAAGGTCAACGCAAAGCCATGGTGGATTCATGTGTGTAAACTTGCAAAAAGACGGCAAAACAAAGCATGAAGCACTTTTTCTCAACACGCAACTTTAGAAAAGTTGATAAACTTCAGACTTTGCAATGCGAATGGCAGGCGTATCCACCGTATAGCCACACAGAAACACTGGAAACGCTACATATCCTCGATAAACTCTTACGCAGACGCTAGCGAGTTGTGTAGTAGGGTGCATAAACCTAAAGGACAACGCCCAAATTCCTTCCCCTTGTTTAATTACTATGGTGATACGATAAAAGAACAGATAAATGCTCTTGGCGAACAGTTCGAGGAAATATTCGGTTCAGAAAATTACGGCGTGAAGTTCTTACGCCACAAAAGCATAGCCGAAAGCGTATTTGTGCGCCCGCACAAGCTTGTATCGGAAGCATACAATAATCCACAAACACTACATGAACTAAACCTTGCCCTTAGTGCCAGTAAAAGTTCTGCCCCTGGTTCTCTTACAATTACCCATGAAATGATCGGAAACCTTCCTGACAAAACTCTGAACAGGCTTTTAGCACTTTACAACAAGATTTGCAATACCGGCAAAATACCCAATGCTAGAAAAGAGGCAATAGTAATGCCAATTCCTAAACAGGGGAAGTAGATAGTTACAGGCCTATCGCCCTCGCAAAGTGCCCACTCAAAGTGTTTGAAAAAATATTAACCGCCGTTTGGTCTATTACTTAGAATACAAAGTAGCTATTGGACACGTGCTACTCTAGCTTTCATACAGCTAGATCCACAACTGAAAATCTTGTCCTCCTGAAGTCATATATACCTGATAGTTAGTACACAATCAATAGTGTTTGTCTGTTTTCTTCGATCTTGAGACGGCATACGATACTGCCTGGCGATATGGAATCCCGAAAGACCTATAGTCTTTCGGAATATGTGGCAGGTTGATTACCATCTTAAGAGATTGCCTGTCCTAAAGAAAGTTCCATGTAAGAATAGGCACTGCGTTATCCTGCACAGTTCTTCAAGAAAATAAAGTGCCACAGGGAGGAGTATTAAGCTGCACACTAGTTATAGTTAAAATGAACTCTCTTCGCTCTGTTATTACACCTGCGATATCGTACTGCGTATAGGTGGGCGACATCCATGTCAGTTTCAAATCGCGTAACTTGACTGTATGCCAACATCAAATACAGTTAGGTGTTAACCGCCTTGAGAAATGGGCTGATGAGAATGGTTTTAATGATGACAAGGCTACTAGTGTGCTTAACTCCAGGCGAATACTGTACATTCCAACCCCTGATACTAACAAATGGACAAATCTTACTCATCGCGAAAGAACAAAAATCTCTCGGAGTCATTTTCGCTGCTGAACTCACCTTCATTGAATATATAAAAAAGCTCAAGCTAAACTGTCTCAAGACAAAGAACCTTTTGAAGATTTTATCACATCAATCGTTGCGAATAGACAGGAACTGTCTTATATCTCTGTTTAGAAGCCTGGTTTTGTCACGCATAGACTGCGGATGCATAGTATATCAGTCAGCTTCAAGAACAGCACTCAAACTATTGGATCCTGTATACCACTTAGGTGTCCGGCTGGCACTTGGTGCCTTCTGTATCAGCCCTATCCAAAGCCCTTATGCAGAGCCAGATCAGAGGCCACTGGACTATCAGCGCACGTATCTAGGAGTCAACTATGCAGTTTATATTCATGTCTCTGAAGCAGCGCCTATGCAAAACACTTGTGAATGATGTGTTCAGTACTCAGTTATACCTAAACCATCCTTCAATCGGCCCACCATTTCTATTGGCAATAAGACCTGCAGTATAAAAACTTGAAATTTTCGGGAATGACTCATAGGAAAGTGACCATACCAAACACATCTTTTCCTGGCTGCAATGTCCAGTCACTTTCGACTGGTGCTTCAAAGACCTGAAAAAGAATGTCCTAGTGAATTCATTAAGCAACATTTCTTCAACCTTGAACACAAATATTGTTCAGCCGCATTCTTCTATGATGGCTCAAAGTCTGAAACATCTGTATCCTGGGCTTCCTGTGGACAAAACGTCCCCGACACCAGAACCATGCATACGCATACCAGCATTTTCAAGGCGGAAGACAATGGTATCCTGCTTGTTATACAACACATTATACAACACAAGATACAAAATTTTATATTGTTCGGATATTCCTTAATTGTTCTCACGGCCCTATTTTGTGGCAAGAACAGCAAGAGCTCTACATTCAATAAGCTCCCTAATGAAATCTATGCGGCTTATAACCTAAAACTTTCTATTGTCGTTCTGACTTTGCGGGCAATGAAAAGGTGGACAAGAATGCACGAGAAGCCACTGGTTGGTAATCTAAAGATATAACCTTTGTTCCGGGCACAGATCTAAATCCTGTGTGTACGTAGATGGCTACGCGACCACTGGCAAGCTGAATAAGACTTACTAGTTGACAACAAACTCTACCTTCTACAACCCCCTCTGATGAAAGATATCCCACAAAACTCATCAGATTCACCGAAGACACTTCAACGTGGCTCAGAATAGGTGCACACCTATGCCACACATAAACATATTTTAAAGACACTGATCCGCCTACATGTATACACTGTGGAGAGAGTCTAACCATTTTGCATGTTCTGATTGAATGCCCTGTGCTTCATTAGGCATGACTGAATAATTTGAGGGAGATCTATTAGTATCGTATTCCACTCCTTCATGCGCTGGTTTTTTTACTCGATGCACTGTTTGACATTAAAAGACTTCTTCATTATATTGCGAAAGTAAAATTTCTAACAACGACGTCATTCCATCCTGGACACCAGGCTGGGCCTCACGTGTGAGGTACCGCCTAGTGCAAAAACACAAGTATGTCTGAGCCTTCACAGTTCTTGCTCAGGCAAGGGCTTCAGCCATGAGGGTCTCGCGCCTTGCTGACTCATTTATCATCGGACTCAATCCTGCGAATCAAAGGCCTATAACAAAGTGACGTTTCTTTTAAACGCACTGTGTTTTAAATATTGCATAGGCATTCACTACACAGCATTTGTTTTAACTTTTAAAGTAATAACGTGAAATGAGACAACAATTGGCACTCTTTTTTCTTGGATGCACTTGCGCCAATCAAATTGAACATAATAATAATAATATTATTGTAATGTGGGCCCGAAAAAGGTGTAGTTCTCTGGTGTGATGTGGGCGCTAGAAGATGAACACGAAGACGCTGAGGTGCGTGTGGCTTTGTCTGCACGTGCCGAGATTTGTAGTACTGTGGTGACCGGGCCCAAGTGTCGGCGCTCTAGGACGTGGTTCACGAGTAGTAGCTGCGGGCTTCACGCGGCCGCTGGCGTCCTCCACCTCTGACGCTTCATTCAGCTAAACTCCCATTCCTCCACATTCTTAAGAAGACGTCGATGACCTCTTCAAAGCTTCCAGTGTCACTCGTCACGTCGCGTTGAACGGCGTGTCCGACTGTTTAACGGGTGAGCCTCCTTCACCGAGATAGACTGCAACACAGGCACTTTGCACTTTGAAACTTTTTAAATGCGAATGCATGTCGTAGTCGGGCTATGTTAAGCATGCGGCGTTGTCCACAACGTCCACAGTGGTGTCCACGCCCCGACAAGTGTTATCTTTCCGCTCTCACTCCCTCTTTTGTAGCAACAGCAGCGTGCACGTGCGCTTATTCACGCTCCTAGCAACCGAAGCATGTGGTGCGAGAGAGTGTTGGAGAGTGCGAGAGAGAGTACTTTGTCGCTCCTTCTCTCGCTATTCGCTCACTTCCTTTCCGGCGCCCCACTTCCTCGTCCACTCTTGCCTCACTCACGACTGTTCACTCGCTCAGCGCCTCTCAAAAACACCCGGAAGCGTGTGCTCGAGGCGGCGCTGTGTGACGCCAACGCCGAGTCGAGAGCACTGTATGTTTTGTTCACTTCATGGTATATTAACCGTGCACGCTAGCTACTAGAGCTGGAAGCGCATATCGCATTTTTTCGACAGAAAAACGCCATGTGCGGCGAACGGCACTATAGGCTGCACAGTGTAGGAAAAAACTGAAACCATTATTTTTATAACGCGGAATCTTGACGTGCGAAACAAAGTTATGGACACTACGCAATGCATTCGCAATTTTTCTTGATTTCCTTCAGGGAGGTGGAGGCATTTTTTCTGAGCTCTCTCTGTTTGCTGTTTCGTCAGTTTGTTTTGTACGTGTGTGTGCTTGTTTATCCATGCTTTGATAAAGTGTTCATCGGAAACTTGCAAGCACCCTCGTCATTTGTTCAGACCAATCCAAGCATATATAAGCTAGGACCCACAAGTGTATTTTACAGTTGCACCCACAACAGCATAAGTTTGATGGCAAAGTTACCTTTATATAAGAAGTGATGCTTGTAAACGAACTAGCTCATACAAGCAAAAAATTGGGCTTAACCGTACAGGCACAAAAAAATGAGCGAAAAAGGATTAAGCACATGAGAGACAGGAGCGTGACGCTGAGCTAAAAAAGAGATTGAGCAGGCCGAGAGAGATGAACGCGTGTGAAACGAAGAATTGTACCAGGCGCATGAAAAGGCTGAGCTGAATGAGTCTGCAAGAAAGTAGAAGTTGGAGTTTGCACGCCAGAAGGCAACAAGAATAGAGAGAAAAAATTGTTTCTTCGTTCACGTGTGCTAGAGGCTGAAGCGCGTTGGGATAAACGCGAGAAACTGGACGTCGTCACTGATGGCTCACAACGTCGTGAGTATGCTCTCTGCATATGAAGTCTGCGTTTCAAGAGAAACCAGTTGATGTCAGTGTTTCTTCCAGCTTATTCAAAATGGTGCAAATGGTACTGCTGTCTCCTGAAGATAACACTGCTGCACCGAGCATGCTTTCAGTGAGCACCAAAAAGACTAGGGAAGGTTTTGTTGAATCCGAGGAGGTAGAAGGCAGCGTCTAGTTAAAAGAAAAAGCAAATATTCTACAAGATAGTTTGTGCTTTAGTGCTCCGAAGAAAGCTAGAGCAAATACTACAGAGGCAAGAATGCCTTCAAACATTGTCTTTGAAAGAGAACTCTATGTTGCAGAAGCAGTTGAGCAGGGCATGGTCGTTGGCCACAAAAGTCATAAGGTATATATGCACTGAATGCTCATGGGGGGGGGGAATAGAATCGTTCATTCGCCCGTGCTTCTACCTGTCCGTTCGTTCTTGCTTCCGGCCGTCCGTCCATCTATACGGCCGTTCCATGCGTCCGTCCGTTCGTCTGTCCGTGCATCTATCTGTGCGTCTTTCCGTCCATACGTCTGTCTGTACGACCGTCCATATGTCTGCCTGTCTTTCCATTCGTCAATGGGTCCATCTGTCTGCCGGATGGAAGGATGTATGTATCCGGCGGCGCCTTTCAGATTGGGTGGTGGCTCACGCCACGTAGCCATAAAATTAAGTACTATCACTGTGCGTTTCAGGATTGACTTTCACTCGCACTTCGATTGTAGCCACCAATCAGTTAGCCTCCTCCTGGTTGTTTCTTCTCTTTTAAAGTCTATTTTGCCTTCACTGTCCCTAAACTCTATTGCTTTGAAAAATTCGGCGCCATTAGCTTGGACTATAGGGGCGAGCCCTTTAGAGAAAATTATCAAATGTTCAGTCGTTGCCTGCTTTTCTCCACATGCACTACATACCGTGTCTGTGCCTTCGTATTTTGCTTGCTATGTCTTGGTATGCAATGCTCCTTTTCCAGCCCGAAAGAGCAGAAAACTACCCCGCGTATTATCGCAGATCTCTTCCTTTGCGATTTTCTGCTTAAAAGTTTGGTAGGTCTCCAGTGATGATTTCGTAACCATTGCCATCTTTCACATGTCTCTCTCCGTTTGCTTCACCTTCTTCTTAACCGATGTTTCCTTTCGGTTTGTTATTCTGCTGTTGTCTAAATACTTGCTTGACATTTTTTAGTTCGTTTCCTCCATTTAGTATCGACATTCTTCATGTACAAGTAACTGAAAACTTTCCTAGCCCAACGCTCCTCTACTATTTTTCTCAATCGCTCCAGAAATTCTATTTTGCTGCTAGCTTCCCTGCACTCACACTAGTGCTACCTGCTGTGTGAGTCATACAACTATGTGATTATGAACTGGTCACAGACATGCATGGACAAAGCCACGTTTTCAGGAGCATCGGCTCTAAAATAACTGGCCTTAGATGATGGTGAAGTTTTTTATGACTGAAAGGGATTAAAATGAGGAGGGTAGCGGTTTACTTCGAGAGGATAATAGTATATGTACTAATGAATTCATCGTAGAGACGGAAAAGCATTCAGGTGGAACGAAGTTCAGCCGATGCTTGAATGAGCTGCAAGACAGAACAATCGATGTCCAGCGGCAGTTCAGCGAAAAATTCCGCCATATCCACGAAGTGAATGATGATGAGTGGGCGAAGCTCCGGAGGTAAACCTGGTAAACCATGAATCCTCTGTACATTTTGCCCACTCGATTTTATTACATCGCTCCCCCTAGCGTACGTCGCCGCACTAAATCGAACGATTGCCTTCAACCAATGACACGCGCCATATGTGACATCATTCCTATTTTATAAGATCTCGCGTCTTTCATCAACTACAAGTACCGCTTTCTAGTTTATAACATCTTGCATCTTTTCATCATCAGCGACAAGTACCACCATCTAGTAAACACTACAAGAACTAAACGAGAGGTGGCTACATACAGGAGACGGTACCGCCATCTAGTGAACACTGCAAGAACTAAACTAGAGGTGGTTACATACAGGGGACGGTACCGCCATCTAGTGAACACTGCAAGAACTAAACTAGAGGTGGCTACATACAGGCTACAGGGGACGCACAGCCCACGCCCTAAGGAGCTTCGCCCCTAAAAGAAAGCCGTTGCGCCTTCCGTCATATCAGGCAAGGCAGAACTCCTTGCCTGAAGGAATAGAAATGCATTGGTATCTTATCTTGCGAGACAGGATCGGAGACCGATCTTCATCATACTGATCAGTCTGATGAATATTGGTCTCCGATCGGCCGGAGGTTGACGGAGATGGTCGTTTCGACGCTTTTCCAGCGATGTGCATGGGTTGAACGCCTTTGAGTCAATTGTAACAATTTGCAAATGAAGAACGCGTTGTTGTCCAATCAATCCAAAGTTTTAGGGGCGAATTTTTAGATGCGGAGCATCTAATACTCGAGGCTTGTAGTGCGGCGCCGTCCGCAAGCTTCCTCCTCCTTCTTCCACCATCTGTGCATCCCTTCCTCCTTCTACACACCGCGCGCGCTTCACTCCTCCACCATCTGTGCACCCTTCCTCCTCTACACACCGCGTGCGCTTCTCCTCTTCACGAACATTCGCTAGCTGTATAATGTAGCGCGCATGCGCCGTCACGCTTCGAGAACATCGGCAGCTGACGCGCACGCATGCGATGTCGCGCTTCGAGAACATCGGCAGCTGACGCGCGCGCATGCGCCGTTGCGCTTCTCCCCTTCTCGAACATTCGACAGCTGACAGTGCATGCGCCGTTGCGCTGTATATATACTCAAGGTCGGCGCTCGCTCGCTCAGTTGCCGCTCGTCGGTTGGTTTGTACGGCGCGTCGACGTCCAAGGTCGCGGTGAAATGAATTCCAACGAATCCACAAACACAATGATCGACGTCCCTTCGACCAGCGCAGCCCTTTCGCATACGTGTGTACGTGTTCACTCATTTAACACGCCCCTCCTACAACCACGTTAATCAATTTAGTTATCGACCCAAGTAAGTCGCAATTTAATACCCCATTTCCCAACCACGTTAACCAATTTAGCCATCGACCCAAGTAAGTCGCACTTTAACACCCCGTTAACCAATTATATGCTCGGCATCCTCCTCAGTGTTTCCCTGAGGGAAGCTGCGGGCAATTTTTTGCGCCGTTGGTGTTACTTCCAGTGTCGTCATATTCGTCGTAGTAGCCACTTATAGTTTAGTCTTTAAAATGTCTGCTGGATCGCGCTACTTGTGTATTATGAATATGTAATGAAAAGATGCGAGATGGCGGTACTTCGAGTGTTCACTGTATGGACACATGGGCGGACAGACAGACAGATAGACGGACGCACGGACGGACGGACGGACGGACGGGTGTGCGATGGACGGGCGGAGAGACATACAGACAGACACACAGACAGACGCATGGACGAATACACGGATGAACGGGTGGACAGACAGACACACTGACGAATGCACGGAGGGACGCACAGACGGACAGACGCATGAACAAATGCATGAACGGACGGACGCATGAACACATGAACAGATGCATGAACAGATGCATGGACGGAAGCAAGAATGAACGGACGGACGGAAGCACGAAGGACTGACGAACCCTTCGCTCCAGTCATCATCATTCACTTCGTGGATATACTGTGATTTTATTGCTTGGCCGACTTTCCTAATTGGTGCATTCAGAGACGCAAACGTGCATTGTGATGCTATTGACGTCAAAAAGCGTGAAATGCACCGTTCGTTTTGTGTGTGACGCAATAACCTAAACGACGCGTTTATATAAAAGGCTGCCTATTCGTATCGGAACTGGCAACGAAAAACAGTTTTCCTCTTATGGTATGTGGCGAAGTTTGCTGCCATCTGAGTTGTTTTGTTGTTCCCCAAGTAATCTGGGACAATCCCGGATTACTTCAGGACTGACCTAAACTGTGTATCGTATTGTACGCGTTAGGAAATGAAATATTTGGATATTCTGATGATTCCACTAGATGCTTCAGTATGTTCACAGGTTGTTGCAAATATGTGGTGTTCGGACTTTTCCAGCCAGTATAGGTTGGGTGACGCGTACGTGCATCGGCTTTTGTTCATATTGTTCGCCGAACAAAATAGTTCAACGGGGGAGGGCGAGGAGGCAACCGGAGGGTTCGACGCGAAATGTAAGAGTAATTCACGTGAATTGCAACACAACCTGTGCGCAAAGAGTATGTTCCAAAACTGTATCAGAATGTTTGCACTGCACAGTACGAAGATTATAGATGTTGGAGCGTCATGTGCAGCATCATGGGAGGCAAAAGCTGCGTTCATTATGAAGCTGAAGGTATTTCCGCCTTACCTGGAGGTAGATTGTATTGGCAGGGTGAATAGTGTATCCTGTCGTTCTACCAGAGCGCTTGGCTTGAACGCCTTTGCACTATGCATGTGAATGCTACGGTCGCGTCCAAGTGGTGACAGACCATTGAATTGAATATCTCGAGTCTGCCCATGCGGAGGCGTCGGCGTACGTCAGTCATGTTTTTGGCCTCAAAACTGGTGAAACGCACGAGCCGCCTCGTTTGGGACGCGATAACTTCAATGCCTTGCTCTAACCGACTTCCCATTTGGCTTCTGAAATTGTGCTTACAACTGCATCTTCTTCATTGTAATTAATGGTGTCCACGCTCAACTGTGGTTGTCAAGTGATGGATTATTCGAGCTCTCCGAAAAGTGCTGGAACTTATTAGTGCAATGCGCGGTTTTCTTGTTTTGCTTATTGAGTGTTAATATTTCGCGCTCATGTATGTAGTTCTGTGTACATATCTTGGTAAAAAAAACGGCAGAAAATCCATGGGGTGAATGATGGAGAGTGGGGCGAAGCATCCGTCCGTCCATTCGTTTCTGTTTCCGTCCGTCCATGCGTCCGTCTGTGTGAAAATCCCTGCATCCATCCAACTGTCCGCGCGTGCGTCTGTTCGTCAGTCCGTCTTTGCGTTCGTCCATGCATCTGCCCCTGCGTCCGTCCATGCGTCCATACGTCCATGCAGCAATCCGCGCGTCTGTCTATGCATCTGCCTGTGTGTCTGTTCGTTCATCTAGTCAACACTCTATGTACCACCATCTGGAATCTTTTCATCATATATGCGTCCGTCTTTGTGACAATCCATGCGTCCATCCGCCCGTCTGTGAGTGCGTCTGTTCATGCGTCCTACGTACATCTATGCGTCCGTCCCGGCATTCGTCCACGCATCCACCACTGCGCCCGTCCATGCGTCCATCCATCCGTGCAGTCGTCCGTGCGTCCGTCTATGCATCTGTCTGTTTGTCCGTTTGTCCATCTAGTCAACACTCCAAGTACCACCATCTCGAATCTTTTTATCATATTGCTACATAGCTATCTGACCACCATTACTGGCCTCTAGCACTACCCCAAGTGACCTTCACCTATAACTCATCTCGCCATGATACTGCAGGTTATTCATCTTTTTATATCCTCTATGGCCTTAATCCTACCTTACAACTAGACACCCTACTACCGACTACTACACCTCCGCCGAGCAAATACGCACGTGATGCTATCGCTCGTGCTAACCGTGCATGTCAGATTGCCCGCTCTGGTGCGGTTGGCTTCACAAGCAACCCAGAAGGCTCTCTACGACAGCAAGCATGTCGACGTTGACTTCTCACCTGGTTCTCTAGTTCTTCTCTGGAACCCAGTTGGATTGTCAGAGAAGTTGCTATCTCCAAAACAAGGAACCTTACCGTATCATACGACGGGTAACGGATGTTACCTATGAGGTTGTTCCAGTCTCCTGGCAAACACCCCCAGTGACGTAGTCCACGTCAGTAGGTTGAAATCATACCGCGCTCCTTCTGGAGAACACGTATAAAGTGCACCGAGCCGGTGCTTTTACAGCCGGGGGGGGGAGTCAATGCTACGTAGCTATTGCATGAAGGGTGAACCATTCTTTGGAATGAGGACGACGAAGGGGACTGGTTTGCTCGCTCTGCGTGCTGCGCTCCAATTTTATCGGTGTAAATACACTGGCAAATGGTCCCGTACCGTCTCATTTTACGTAACAATATATTCCGCATATAAAAGAACCACCATCCAGCGGACATTGGCACACACACACACTTTCTTACGGCTGGCGCTTCTTGCCTACTTCCCACCTTTAACCACCTTGAGTTCATGGTATATTCTAGTTCACTGTATTCATAGCACTGTGCCCAACGCTGGCTAAACCTTTCTAAAACTAAGGAGGTTACCCCAGCAAGTATAACCTAGCAAACCTTTCTTGTCAGATGATGCTCAATGTACATGCCAATGGATGCTAATTGGGATTGAGAGACAAGAGAATTCAGCTTTTATTGAACGTGTGCGCTGCGGATTCTTTATTGTTCAACAACGCCCAGGAGAAATCTCCCACCAGCACTACCTTGCAGGTCAAAGCGTAAGACTGGTTACGCACTGCGACTACGATGAGGGGCGAACGGGTGCCCCTTTAAGGAGCTTCACCCCTAAAAACACCTGAATAGGGATGTTTGTGATGTGGACACAGAAAATAGGTAGAGCCGTGGTGTGATGTCGACGTTGGAAGACGACGCTCGAGCGCGTGCGGTTATGTGTGTACGTACCGAAATTCGGAGTTTTGTGGGGAACAGGGAAAAAAAGAGGAGACAGTGTGAGTCGTTGAAAGCAATTGCATGACCGGGCCTGACTGTCGACGCTCTTGGACGCGGTCCACGAGTTGAAGCAGCGGGCTTCACGTGGCCGCTGACGTCTTCCGCCTCTGACGCTTCGTTCGCCAAGACTCCCGTTCTTCGAAAGCCTTTGGAAGACGCCACTGGCCTCTTCACAGCTTCCAACGTTCCCAGCGTGTCCTAATGTTTCAAGTGTAGCGTTCCTTCGCTGATTTAGACTGTAGCCCGGACGCGTTGCTCTTCTGAAACATTTTCTTGTTACTATCTCCGTTTGGTGTGTATGCTCTGTTTTTACGTGCGCGTGCTCATATATCCGTGTTTTAATAAAACGATGTTCCTAAACCTGTACGCAGCCTCCTCGTTTGCTGGGACTGATCGTGCTTCCAACCATAAATACCTTACGATCCACCCCTATAACATTACAGCTACGCGTTAGCAAATAAAGTTACTGTTGTTCAAGATTATGCGGCCATTTTGGTATGTGTGCTTTCTTTTTGTAGCCATCTATAAGTACTGAACGTTGGTTTTTTACCATTTCCACTGTGATGTACATTACATGCTTACTTTGCCTTTATTCCTATCAAACATATTTGCCCGCTTTAGTTGTCCATTTGTAATACTTATGAACATGTATATTTCTGAAAGGAGGTCCCCTTTCAGCCTTGCTTTATGGGACCTCCTTCTGTATATACTAACCCAAAATCGTTAATTTATTGTGCAAAAAATAAATATTTCGTTGATTGATTGACTAATTAAGTGAGTGATTGATTTGGTTATTCGCCAACATTCGTGGCTGACAACAGCCCAAAATTTAGGTAAGCCTAGTTTCACGCTTTTAATTATTCACTTTTATTTATTTGTTGATGCCTTCAAAGCCAAAAGGCATTACAGAGAGGACTTCTCTAAGATAGAGGAAAAACTCAACATACAAGCATTATGTTTCTGGGTTATACGATCATCTATAACGCCATTGATTGATTGATATGTAAGGTTTAACGTCTCAAAACCACCCTATGATTATGAGAGTCGCCGTAGTGGAGGACTCCGAAAATTTCGACCACCTGGGGTTCTTTACCGTGCACCCAACTCTCCAATTTATAACGCTGTAACCATTGCCCTGCCGCAGTGGTCTAGTGGCTAAGGTACTCGGCTGCTGACATGCAGGCTGTGGGATCGAATCCCGGCTGCGGCGGCTGAATTTTCGATGGAGGCGGAAATGGTGTAGGCCCGTGTGCTCAGATTTGGGTGCACGCTAAAGAACCCCAGGTGGTCGAAATTTCCGGAGCCCTCCACTACGGCGTCTCTCATAATCATATGGTGGTTTTGGGATGTTAAACCCCACATATCAATCAACGCTGAAACCATTTTCGAAGAAAGTGGCAAGGTAGTACAGAACCACGAACATAGTTGTCTAGCTTTGGTATACAATATGTTAGCTAAGCTATTTCGGAAGCAAGCGCTCTCCTCAATGCCAGCTGTCAATCCGGAATGGGTTCGAGAGATAGAAGCGCATCGCGTCAGAACAGCACCTCATCACCCAGTTTTGAATGGCTTGACAGAAAGTTTCGTTAGGTCCTAAACACAGGGCAGCACTGACGAAAAGTATGAATACTCGAAACCTTCTGGTCAGTATTGACCTATTCTCACTTGCTTATAAGAATACAGCACACGCTGAAACGAATGAAGCGTGGGCTAACCATGTGTTCAGTAGCCGTCTTCGTCGCAAACTGAGCATTTAGAGAAATTAGTTCGCACCAGCAATTTATTCAGTCTGTTTCATCAAACAATGTATGGCGTTGCACCGAACGCGTTGTGGCATTGCATCAAACGCACTGTGCTTTTGATAGTGAACTTGCTCGCGTGAAAGGCGGTGCCGCGATTGGGATTAGTGGACAAGTTTGTTGTGTATGTGCGCGTTTGGGATTTGATGCATGTGTTTATGAACACTGGTATATCAATTGCTGTTCAGTATGTGTGACTATGGGTATGGGGCCGTTGCAATAAAGTCGTTCCACGAGTACGTCTCTCTCTGTGTGAATTACAACAAACTTTCGACGAGAATCGGACATGGCAAGATGCCTTGAACATGGCTTTGTTGGGCGCTACTGTTGGTTTACGCACAGATCGCCGCTTATCAGCCAGCACCCAAGTCTGGCTCACCTGCGGCAGATGATAATCTGTTATCGCGCATGTGCCTTGATGTGCGTTCCCGACGAAATCTCTGAAGCAGCTTATGAAGTGCAAAGGAAACGCAAAGTGAGAAAGAGGAGGAACTAAAAAAATGTCGATTAGAACAGCTACGGGAAAGCCGAGACCCGTAAGTTGTAACATATGATGTTTTATTCAGCCCTTTGTAATTAGCAGTGAATTGGGGCTCTCTTTGACAAACTTTGAGCGCACTTGCACAAGAATGGGCTTGGAGCTGGCGCCCTGGCCTCAAAGACTTCTCTGTTTGTTGCCGGCAGAAGCAGCCCAAATTCTAGCTAGGTTAAATGCTGTAGAAGAGGAGTGTTACGAGGACATAAAAAGCGGCTTTGTTAGCGAAGTACCAGTTGTCATTTGAAGCTTTCCTGCTGAAGTTTGGTAAATAAGTTAAAGCGCTGAACGAAAGCTACACGGAATTCGCGTACAGGCGAGCAAGCTCCCTAGAAAATTGGCTAAAAGGCGCTGACGCGTTTGTTGTCAAGGCCAAAATGTTGGAGGAGTTCTGCCTAGAACAGTTTCGTTCAACGCTTTCTGACATATTGACAGAGTGCATTCTCGATAAGCCAATGTAAAGACGGCTCACAAGGCAGCAGAGTATGCAGATGACTACTGCGCAAAACACCGTTATTTTGACGCAGATACAAGCACGCGAGGCCCACGAGGCTCTAACTTCGAACAAAAGGAATGCAGAAGCTTGGAGAAAAATAGCCATACCACAAAGCAGGAATCTTTGGATTCACATGTAATCAAATCTTCCGAGCCCCGAAAGCCTATCGTTTGCTTTTGGTGCCAGAAACCAGGACGCGTAGCCGCAGGGCGTCGCGTTCCGAAAATATCGCCCATGCAGTTCGTTATGGTGCAGGGCGAAGATTTGCTGCAGCCTTACTCACATGACATGGAAGGTAACGGCTGAAAATATAAAGTCTTGCGCGACAGAGGTGCGACGTACGACGTGGTGCGCTCTAGTAAATTCTGGTGATTTCACCGGTGCATATGTGTGCTTAAGGCAAGCATTGAAAGGAGCCACTCTGAGCTACCAGTAGCAAAAATAACATTAAAGGGGCGTTTGCTGAAATAAAACCGAGGCAGCAGTCTCGGATAGCGTACTGCCACAGTGCCCATATTTGCTTTCAAACAGAGCGGCAAAAGAGTTAATAAATGCAGGCATCACTTTCGATGTGAACCAGGTAATGGTTGTCACTAAATCGATGGCGAAAACGGCCCATCAATAAGAGCCTCCGTCACGCGACGTCAGTGCTAAGGAAAAAAACGCAGTCAATCAGACAATAGCGGTGATCCAAGCTAAGACGTACATGAATCTGCCCCCGAAGAAGGCGAACAGGCATCGTTTTTTATTCCTTCGATGAACTGTGATTTTCAGGTGTTATCTTCTGTCGAAAAAACGATGTTGATCGGGGACCGAAATACCCATTTCATTTTGAAAAAATGCTCCCAAAGTGTTGAAAAGCGAGGCGCAGGCAGTGGTTTGTTTTTTTGAAAGAAAGGGCATTTTATACCGAAAGTTTTGGGGCAAGAAAGGCGCAAGCGCTGATGAAGTTGTGGTCCCGCTGAAGTACCACGAAAACATTCTAGAACTTTCTCATCGGGCAGGCTGGTCAGGTCATCTCGGAATTACCAAGACGAAAGTGAGATTCCTGAGTGAATGTTACTGGCCGGGCTGTTTTGAAGACGTGGAGTGGTTTGTTCATAGTTGTGATGCTGGTCAGCAGACTGGCAGACCACACGAGAAACAAAAGGTGCCATGACTGCAATGTTTATATTCAGTGAGCCGTTTCGTCGAGTCGTGGTTGACATTGTGGGTCTTTGCTGGTGATGAAGTCGGGATATGAATGTCTTTTAACGATGGTGTGCCCTGCAACTCAATTTCCTAAGGCGCTGCCACTGCGTTGTCTTACACTGTCCAAAATAGTGAATGCCCTTCTTTTTGATATTTTGCGACGTGGGTTTTCCGAGCGAAATACAGTTCGATCTAGGCGGTTTCTTCACAAGCGACTTAACAATCGCCTTTCTTAACATGTGTGGTATCAAGATACACCACAGTTCTATTCAGCATCCGCAAAGCAATATAGTAGAAAGAAGTTCATTCTGTTATGAAGCGGGTATGGCCGGCTTTGTTTTACGAGCAAAACAACGAATGCGACACTGCCTTACTAAATATGCTTTTAGATGCGGAGCATCTTATACTCGCGCCTTGTAGTGCGCCGTCCGCGCCGTCCGCGCCGTCCACACCGCTTCTCGAACATTCGACAGCTGACGCGCGCGCATGCGCCGTCGCGCCGTCGCCCACTCTTCCACCATCTGTGCATCCCTTCCTCCTCTACACACCGCGCGCGCTTCACTCCTCCACCATCTGTGCACCCTTCCTCCTCTACACACCGCGTTCGACATCTACAATTCTCCTGATTCTCCAGTGGACGCGCATGTGGCGTCGCGCTTCGAGAACATTCAACAGCTGACAGTGCATGCGCCGTCGTGCTGTATATATACTCAAGGTCGGCGCTCGCTCGCTCAGTTGCCGCTCGTCGGTTGGTTTGTACGGCGCGTCGACGTCCAAGGTCGCGGTGAAATGAATTCCAACGAATCCACAAACACAATGATCGACGTCCCTTCGACCAGCGCCGCCCTTTCGCATACGTGTGTACGTGTTCACTCATTTAACACCCCCTCCTACAACCACGTTAACCAATTTAGCCATCGACCCAAGTAAGTCGCAATTTAACACCCCATTTCACAACCACGTTAACCAATTTAGCCATCGACCCAAGTAAGTCGCACTTTAACACCCCGTTAACCAATTATATGCTCCGCATCCTCCTCAGTGTTCCCGCGAGGGAAGCTGCGGGCAATTTTTTTTGCATTACCTTCGGTAGCACCGGAATCGACGTGTTTTAGGCCAGCGGAGCTCTTGTACGGAAGGGTGCTGCACTCCCTGCTTAGGCTAGTTCGTCACAACTGGGAGGATTAGGGTAGCGTTCCGACTGTCGTAGAGTACGTTTGCAACCTACTGCAGCGCTTGTAGGACACACAGGCTAGAGTGGAAGCTAATGTCCTTGAAGCGACGACAAGAACAAAAAAGCATCACTATAAACACAGCAAAGTGCGCCGGTTTCACGTGGGAAAAAAGTGCTCATGTTGCGTACATCTAACAATAACAACTGGAGGTACACTGGGAAGGCCCCGGGACGACACAACAGAAACTCTCCGACAGAACCTACGTAATTAAACTGCGAGGTCATAGAAAAGAAGTACGTATCTATCTCTGGCCCCTAAAGAAGCCCTATGTAGAGTGCAACTTATGAATTTAGTGTTGAATCTACCCGAAGAAGTAGCAGCTGAACTTTTTGATAATCCCCATGACATGACTTCTTTTTCTGTAGATAAAATCCTTATTTGACGGCAGACAAAGCTGCTCAGAGTGAAAGTCAGCTGGCTAATTTCATAGTTTTGATAGCAGAGCACAGCCAAGAGTTCTCAAACGTTCCCGGTCGGACCACTGTGACGACTCATGATATAGAGCTCATAGCTGAAGCTCACCAACCAATGTTGCACAGCAGCGGGCGATGTAAAGCTTACAGGTGTTCACCACGCCACGAAACGTTGATGAGAAAAGCAGTCGATAAGATGCTGGCACTTAAATTGGCCGAACAAGGTGAAGTAACCTTCATGTCTCTATTGATAATTGTCGAAACTAACGGTAAAGAATGTATCGATTACGTTAAATTTAACTCCTTGACAGTTACCAAAGTGTATCCTTTACCACACCTAGAAGACTGCCCTGCAAAGGTGAGCAAAGTGAGGTTCATCTCTACGCTCTATTTAGTGCGAGGGTACTGACAAAGGCCACTAACAGAACGTGCGAGCGAATTGGCTGCTTTCGGGACTCCTTTCGGTACCTTCCGGCCTTTGGTTCTCCCATTATGTCCTAGAAATGCGCCCTTCGCTTTATCGAGCCTTATGGACTAGGTGCTAGCCGGAAGAGAGGCCTTCACACTACCTTATCTTGACGACATTGTAGTACTCTCGACTACTTGGCCAGAGCATATGAATTATCGGCGGGAGATTCTAAGTTGGCTTGGTGAGGCTGCCTTAACATCGAAAACCCAGTGTGCCAATTGGGTCACTCAGAAGTCAAATACCCAGGTGACAGTTTGTGCCAAGGGTATAAAAGGCTACTGTAATAAAGACTGAGCCAATCAAGGACTTTCCTCAGCCAGAATCGAAAACAGAGCTGCTTACTTGCTGGGTATGGTAAGCTACTACCAACACTATATCAAGTCAAATTACACTATATCAATCCCACTGACACACGCGCTGATAAAAAACACGACCTAATCGCGTAAAATGGGATAAAGAAAAATAAACTGTTTCATTCTTTGAAGGTAGCTTTCAACGCCGAATCCCTCCTGCCAAGCCGAAACCACTCGAAATCATTTCTTGTGCAGTGTGACGCAAGTGAAAAAATACTGGGTGTAGTTTTCAGTCAGGAAGAGGAGCATGGTCATGAGCATCCCATTTTGTACGTAAGCCGAAATTTTTCTGCTCGCCAACAAGCCTACAGCATCATTTTTTTTAGCTGCAAGCCTGCAAAATCTCGTTTGGGCTGCAGAAAACTTGCCTGTTATTTGCCTGGTCCTGAACTCGTTTTCATCACGGATCATCGCCCTCTCACGTGGCTTCAATAGATGTTCAACAAAAACTACAGGTTGTTACATTAGAGCTTAAGTTTCTAACCGTACTTGTTCATGGTTAAACAATAGAAATGATCGCTGCACGCAATTGCAGATGGTCTGAGCAGGGCTTTCTCTCCCTCTGCACCGTTCAGCATAGTGGTAACAAAGCCTTAATTAAGAATTGATATGTACTGTAACCGTTGCAGGTCTTCGACAATCAAATTGGTTTCCAATTGGAAAGTTTCCAGCACACTCTGCGTATGAGAGTCTGGCCTGGCCGAGCTAGGCAGCTGTTTGTGGTGTTCGCGGGGCTGCTTGCTGTTTTGTCTATGCCCAGGACCCTGGCCCGGGACTCTTGACATCGGCGACGCCTGCAGTTTTCCGCCACGCCAGGCACTCCGCGTTTCGGCTCATTCGTTTACGTGGCCTTCGGAGCCTGCGCATGACCCTAAGGGACGCACCCTTCGACTTGGACACGGACCCCTGCCTCATCTGGCCTCAGAGGGTCAGAGGCCACATCTATGGATTCTTCCAGACGTGGGTCGCCTACTACTTCAACGCTTGTATGCACTTCGATACTACCAGTCAGGAGCGCAGCTGGCTGAATTGGTGGAACGCCCCGAAAGTGCTGCTACGTCAAAAACTTGGATGAATTTTCCAAAAAAATAACCAGTTCGTGTGCAGACGTTTTTTCTCCCTTGGTGCTCTTCCGTGGGAAGGGGCTGTTGCATTGCGCACCGCTCACCGCTTATGAGCCAGCGCCTAAGGCTGGCTCATCTGCTCCGGACGATAATCTGTTATCGCGCATGCGCCTTGATGTGCGTTCCCGCCCCTTTTATTCATGGCGTCTCTTTATATTCGACAACACACCACGCTGCGGGTCATTCTTTGGTACACCTTCTTACGCTAAGTATGCCGCATTGAAGCTTACGTTCTTCCTTCTCACGGCATCTTTCTCTCCCATCTAGGAGCTTCTCTCGGTCAAACGTAACACTACACTTGGCAAGCTGCGGGACTTCGACCCGAACACCAGAGACTTCAAGGTCTGTCTGGAGCGGCTTGAGTGCTTGATCGCTTTAAATACATTCCAGAAGAAAAAACTGCAAGTCCTCTTGACTTCAACTGTTTTAAAGGCTTACGGGGTGCTCAGAAGCTTCCTTCTTTGGAAGTTGCCGACCAAAGTGACATTCGAGAATGCCGTAAATGCACTACCAATGCACTATTCTCTCAAGAGTTCCGTGGTGACAGAAATATATCACTTCCAACGACGAAAACAAGGTAAGCATGGAAGCGTGGCGGACTTCATTGTGGGGCTGAGGAACCTGGCAGCAATGTGTGTGTTTGGCACTTTTCTAGAAGAAGCCCTACATGACCAACTAATCGCCGGCCTTCAAGCAGACGCGGTACGCTGCCGTTTACTATAGTCACGCCAGACGCTGATCTTACTTGGGAAAGCGCCTGCACCATCGCTGTGGCTTTGCAAGCTGCAACAAAGACACGCTGCAGGTGGCTTCTAAGACAAGAGAATGCATCGTAGCAAGTGTCTCCGACTTGCACTGGCAAAGAAAAGCTAAAGAATGGCGTCCACAAGCGAATGGTGGCAAGAACGTGAAGAGTAGTATGTTCGCGAAGGCTGAAAAAAACCACGCAGCATGGGACGAAAGCTGGTCATTGCTTTGAGGGTCTACATTTGCCAGGAAGTTGTCCATGTGTTAACAGCGCTTGTTACAAATATCAGAAACAGAGCGCATAGCAAACATGTGTAAAACTAAAGTCGTTAAGTGGTTAGGCTGTGATGCTGGTGGAAATGAGTCGCTTACGCTGTGCCACACTGATAAAAGTTTTGGCACGCCAGCTATTACAGTTATGCTAGCGATAAACGAAAAAGAAGTTTGCATGGAGTTGGATATAGGTGCTGCTGTGTAGGTTATGTCCGAATCTGAGTGCGCTAAGTTTTTCTCTTCTCTAGCTTCTTAAAAGCTATAATGTGAACTCAGTTGCCTAAAACGGTATTCCTATCGAAATCAAAGTCACTATAGATAATGATGTTCGATACTACGAACAGCACTATTCTCTGCCTCTAGTTCATTCATTTTCAATATTGTCTGTTAGATCTCACTAATATTGTGTCAAAACGCAGAAAAACGGGCCCTTAAGCATACACTTCTTTCTCTTATTTTTTAACGTTGTCTCGTGCTGGCAGACTTAGTGCCTTTAGGTTGTATACGAGAGACTGTTGGTCAGCTGCCAGCTCGTAATAAGTTTACTTGCTACGTGACGCCAAACAGGCTCCGTAGAAATATCCGCTGTCATGCAGACACTGTTTATTCAGGGCATAGATGAAGTATATTTAAACATCCTGGAAGAAATCTACAGGGGATCAACTGCTACCATAGTGATTCATAAAGAAATGAACAGAATACCAATCAAGAAAGGTATAAGGCAGGGGGACACCATCTCCCCAATGCTATTTACTGCGTGCTTACAGGAGGTTTTCAGAAGCCTAGAATGGGAACAGGTAGGGCTAAGAGTTAATGGAGAGTAGCTTAGTAACCTGTGCTTCGCCGGTGACATTGCATTGCTGAGTAACTTAGGGGAAGAACTGCAAGTCATGATCACGGAGTTAGACAAGGAGAGCAGAAACTTGGGTCTTAAAATTAATTTACAGAAAACGATAGTAATGTACAACAACCTCGGAAGAGAGCAGCGCTTCGAGATAGGTAATAGTGCACTTCAAATTGTGAAAGACTATGTCTACTTAGGGCAGGTAATAACCGTGGAGCTGAACCACGAGATTGAAGTAATTAGAACAATAAGAATGGGGTGGAGCACATTTAGCAAGCACTCTCAAATTATGAGAGGTAGACTGTCACTATCCCTCGAAAGGAGGGTATATAACAGCTGTATCTTGCCGGTACTTAGCTACGGAGCAGAAACCTGGAGACTTACAAAGAGGCTTCAGCTGAAATTGAGGACAATGCAGCGAGCAATGGAAAGAAAAATGGTAGGTGTAACATTAAGAGACACGAACAGAGCAGAGTGGATTAGTGAACAAACTGGGGTTAAGGATATCTTAGTTTGAATCAAGAAGTGGAAATGGACATGGGCCGGGCATGTAGCGCGTTGACAGGATAACCGCTGGTCATTAAAAGTGACTAACTGGATTCTCAGAGAAGGCAAGCGGGTTAGGGAAAGACAGAAGATTAGGTGGGCAGATGAGATTAGGAAGTTTGCGGGTATAAATTGGCAGCAGCAAGCACAGAACCGGGTTAACTGGTGGAACATGGGAGAGGCCTTTGTCCTGCAGTGGACGTAGTCAGGCTGATGATGTTGATTGATCAGCTGCCAGCTCGTAATAAGATCACGTGCTACGTGGCGTCAAACAGGCTCATAAAAAGTGTGCCACACTCGCTGCCATGGCTACAGGTGGTGCTGACTGACGCTCCCACATTTAAGGGCGGATAGCCACCGTGGTAGCTTAGTGGTGGAACATCAAACGCGTTATTCGAAGGTTGCAGGTTCTGTTCCTGTTTACGGCAAGTTATCTTTTCACCCACTTTTCTTTCCTCACAGTTACAATAAAATTGGGTCTGATAACTTCCCGTACTACATTCCTTGGCATTATTGCCTAGCATATCTCATATATATATATATATATATATATATATATATATATAGGAAGGCTTCATATGACGAAGGAAAGAAAGCGCAAAGTGAGACATTTCTACGTGTCTCCCAGCGTTCTTAAATGTGGGTGAGTGGGTGGGTGGTTGGGTATGTGAAGGAGTTATTAAGAAGTGCTTGGCATTTAGTATCACCATCGCAATAGGACTTATATCTTCATACAACAGTAGTATACAATACCAAAAAAATATGGTGCAATGATTTGTGCAGGCTGGCCTTTAAGAAAATTAATTTCCTTAAGAAAGACCTCTTGTCCTACTCTACTGCCCAAGGTACTTCATTTCTCACTAAAAACGGCTTTAAGTTTTCAGTAACAACCATACCCTCCAAAAAATAAATGATTTATTTCTGCAATATTTGTTGAACAAATAATGCACTATAAATAACCAGATTTGAATCAAGATCAGTCAGCCCATCAATTCCCAGTGTCCTAGAAAGAAAGTTAAAAAAATTGAATATTCTTTTTTGTCTGCACGTAATAAACTGAAGTTTCACATACCAAAATTTTAATAACGACAGAATCTACGGTTAATCTTTTTTGTTCACTTCAGCAGAACCTCATCCGTGCTAAACAGACGGTACTATTTCGCAAACTACATCACTTCATTTTTGTCATGGTAGGATACAGAGAGTATACCCTGGAATGGTATCTGAATTAACAACAATCTGTCTTCTTTTTTCATTTTACCTCGCTATGTTTTCGGGCATAAGATTTTTTTATAATTAGGTACAAGGGGACTAGTTAGGGATCTGAAATGTAAAGTCCATTATACTGACGTAGTTGATGGGGAACTGCCACGCTCTTCACATGCCATGCGACACAAAGGAATCACTCCTATATCAACGTTACCAACTTTGCTGTTTTCAATAAAGGCATTTTGGATATATTGGATATCTGCGGGAGGGCTTTTGTTTTCCGCCTTGAGTGGCTTGCATGACTGAGCCTGTTCCTCACAATGAATATACGACTCTTCCCAGCCAAAATAAAAAAAGTCCTAGGCACATCTCTTTTGACCCAATTGACGTTTTAGTTACGCCGCGTCAGTTCTGGTTTTAATTTTCCTTGAATTTAGAGCTGTGAGAGGAATTGTGATTTGTAGTGGCTGACAGTATGGTCTTCAGAGGAAAGTTTGCTCATGCTAATAAATACTAGTTGAAAACCTAATTGTCAGACCACTCTGCCAAGGTTTATAAACATGTCAGGTCCGTTACATGAAATTAGATCTGCAGCACTTTAAAAGAGGCGGGTCAATCTGCGGCTTCAGTAACATCGCTGAGTCTGCCAGATCGCACTGCTGTTTCGTCGAAATATTCAGCGGTAAGGTGACCTATCTTTAGCCGCAACTTTGATTTTCATTGAAAACTTGCATGCTAGCCTCCTCCTTTCCAAGGCACAACATCTTATTAACTACGCCGATTAGAAAACTAGAAAGAGCCTGCAAGTTTATCTTTTAGCTACTTGAGATGCCTGCAATGACTTGTCATGTTACGATGTCTTCCTCATCTACTAAAAAATAATTAGGACATATATTTTCAAGCGTACGTATCTTTTATTTGCGACATCATAGCTTTGCGTTCAGCACCTAATATTTGAAAAGTATAGCACCGAAAGTATTTCACATTATACGCAGTCTTCTGGCAGCCAAAACGACCTTTATAACACTATCTCACCCTGTTTTATATGCAGCAGGCCTCGGAAAAGTTCATCTATACACCAATCGTGTCTTCACGATTGATGCCATAAATTATGATCGCGCCATCACGTAATGGCCCATACGGAGCCCATTTCACATGACATCAACAATACAAGAAGATTTATACGAACGTGGAAACTGGAGACGCCCCCTGCTCAAACATGACCAGATATTCTTGATATGACACTGTCAAACGAATAATTTGCTCTTCTTGTTTTTTTTATGGGTGGCACATATTTTATCAGTATTGAAAGCGTCAATTATTACTGGGTTGCGCACAGTGAAGAGCTGTCGAAATGTAACTGGCCAGATAGAAAACTGTTGTCTTGAAAAATACCTACACCCTAAGCAATTTTTTTCCGCGCTTGCTATAGAGAGCCCATGTCACAAAAAATACAATTGCCGTCCCATCAAAAGGACACCAGCTACAATCCATCGTCAGCTACTCAATAAAGTTTAATTGTCGGTAGCAGTGTCGGTGCTCTTCGTGCATTCGTGTACTAGGCACTGCGCAACTGTAGTGTCAATAAGCGCTCGAACTAGTTTACAATGGTCAATGGCACGCGAATCGATCTTGCTTTCGTTTAAGCATGGCATGGTGTGTCTACGGGGAGCGAGACAGTGCAACTTTTTTAAATAGAGTGCAGTGCAGCAGCAGAGGTTTCCCCGTGCCACCCGACTACTGGTGAGGTATGGTAAGTGAAGCAGAAGACAGAGTGAACAAAAACTGAGAAGCTCTCGTGTTGCACTTCTGAAAACCAAGTTTTAGCACACTGCACGTTCTGGCATATCAGGCACAAGTATTTTTTTTTCATTTTTACGTGGACAAACCAACTTGAAATACAACATCATCTAGCCTGCCTGTATGACTGAATAACGTCACTTCACGTGGTTTTGAGGTAGGTAGACCAAAAAGCAATACGCGTACCCTGTATGGGAAGGCTATCAATATTACCCATGTACGGTACCTTGTTACGCTGTAACACACTTTTCTTTCTTAGTTGAAAGCAGGCACCTAAAAGTTGTAAAATACTTTATGAGTATTATCTGAGTGGGGCGAAAAAATTGGGATAGTTCACGGCGATGGTGCATAGTTTCCAGCTTTATCAGGGACAGACAGCAGATGTCGAGTGCAATGATGCATACAAGCCTATGTTTATATATTTACGTATTGACCTCCGAGGAAATGGGGTAATACTTTGATTATACAGTGATGTTGTACCTAAAAAATATCTGAGGAATCGCAATGCCACTGGGAGAGTATAACTATCACTTTGATAAATATGGCAAACAGAACTTAAGCTAACGAGATCCGAAATAATTTTCTCGTGCTGATTATTTTTGATACCTGACTTTTATCTAATTCTTATAACATTTTCATGACACCCATTTAAACAATGCACTGAATTTATTAGAATATTTATGCGTCATTCTTTTTCGACTCCTCTTGTCAGGCTCCCGCAGGGGCGTTCGCGCAAGCAGGCGTTTGGTGTGTAGCGACACCACTAACCCGAGCTAACTGGGGGTCTCGACCTTTCCTACGCCTAGCTGTGTGTGGCTGAGCCTAGTCCGGGGAAAGAGAACCTTGGGGGTTCGGCTGAGGCCACGTGATTGGACCTTTGATGCCCCCTGGCGGAGGCAACACACCCCATTGGCCCCAGCTTCACGCATACGCCACTCCTGGGCTGACAAACCCAGGCAAATTGGCAGTCGCCTTTCCTTGTCTCTCTCTTCTTATATTTCCGTCTTTTTCTCCTGTTCAAATCTATCCTGTGTTCTTCTCGTTTCCATTTACTTCATCGTTTCCTGTCGGATAGGGTAAACTTTGTGTGGCTATCCTACTTGGAGTAAACCATATTCGGTTATAGCAATGGCGTACTGCTGGCGTAGTGCAGACTTGTTTACACGTTCTGCCGCATTCTCTAATTGGGCTCCGTGGTGAGTGGTAGGCGCTTCCTGCCTAAGAAGCCACTTTTTATGGGACCTCTCAACCCTCTGTAACCGATCGTGCCCTCGAGAGGGTACGCACCGTTGCATCATGTCTGTTTTCCCCCTTTTCCCCCCAAAACATTGAAAATTTCCCAAAATACCACGTTCTTCCCTGTGAACAATCCTCACCAAAGCAAAAGCAATCTCACCTCTCCTTACGGTCAAGCGCCTAAAAGACACCATTGTAACTGCCTTATATAGGCCACAAAGATGGCAAGTGGCGATATTCCCCTCGAATTAAAAGACAAAGAAGAGTTCAACAAACTGCCTTGTAGCATTGGGCAATATTCCCGTATCAGTAAGTGCACATCGTACCATGAATACAGTGAAAGGCGTATTATCCAATGAAGACGTGAAGACTTTAAGCGAAGAGGAACTTTTTCAGCAATGAAAGGACCAAGGCATTACACATGTACAGCGCATAATAAATAGACACAAGAACACTGAAACCGCTACAAGGCACCTAATACTTTCAATTCGAGCATTCTACCCAAGACACTCGAAACCGGGTACGTAAAACTGCTTGTGCGTGCGTACGTTCCTAACCCTAGACGTTATTTAAATGCCAGCTGTTTGGACACGGATCTCAGACTTGCCGAGGTCAGTTGACTTGTGGCAAATGTGGCAAAACTAATCACGGTACTGATGAGTGTGTGTACAACAGGTTCACTGTGCAAACTGCGAATGCAGCCATCCCGTATACTCCAAAGTGAGCCCAGCTTGGGAGAGAAAAAATGAAATTTTCACCTAAAAACTTAACGAAAATATAACATTCCCGGAAGCATGACAGCTAGTCTCACCTTCTTTCACACTAAGAACCTCCTTCGCTGAATGGGTGGAACGAGAGGTGGCATCACAACGACCCTTGGCGTATAACCTGGACCACGCCTAGCGCGCCCAGGTCAGAGCCACGTGCTTCTCTGGTTGGAGAAGCCAGCGCTGCCCTGCCCACAGCCAACCAGTCCACACTGGTGGTCTCTACATGTCCTGGCAGCAGCCCGAGCAACGAAGAGGCTAAGGGGGTAGCAACAACCTTGTAGCGCCTCAGAATGCAGCGCTCATCAAGAAAGAAGTTGGCATTGGGCGCACGTCAGGTGCAGCACCAGAAAAAAATTTATTTTAGAAAGTGGGCCCTGTCAGGGCTGGATCTTCCTCGTGTTAGCTCCGACAGTTAAAGGTGGCCCAATAAAGAACACCCAGCCCCGATCATCCCGCATCGATCCCGCCGGCTCTGCGCCCAATCCTACCGGTCCTGACGCCCAAGAAGACGCCAGACCTAGCAGTGCTGCAGTCACTGCGATTCAACATGTCAACCTGCCACCATTTCGGCCTAACAGCCCACGCACATGGTATCTGCAAGTCGAGGCACACTTCCGTTTATGGCAAATCACCAGCCAACAAACCGGGTACTGGCATCTGGTACCCTGCTTACCTCTGGACTTAGCCGACGACTTAGCTCATATTTTAGCGTCGCCGCACCTAAGCCATTCCTACAACGCGTTGAACGAAGCTATCATTTTCCGCAAATCTGAGTCCAAACAAAGTAGATTCCAACATCTCATCATGGCTACAGAGCTCTCGGTGATCGTCGCCCATCACAGATCCTGTGACGCATGCGTCAGCTCCTTGGCGACCCCTCCCCCCACCAAGAAGAGAAGCTGTTACGTGAGTTCTTCCTCCAGCGCTTACCACAGCGCAGGTCACTGTCCCGGTTCTCGTAGCTACAGGACATGTCCCAGTAGACACACTCGCTCAAATCGCTGACCGAGGGGCGGACTACTCCCGGGCACATCGCCTCAACGCCATTACCGTACCGGCACTGGCCACCACTCCAGACCCAGCACCCGCGAGCATCGAGAACCATTTGAACGTCCTTGTCAGGCGCCTTGATGACTTTGTACCTGCGCATCGTCGACCGTCATCCAGGTTCCATATACACAGTTGCTCCTCGACGCCCCTAAGTTCTCCGAAATTTCGGCCAATCAACACGCCGCGGAACGTCTTATCCTCAACCGTGTGCTGGTACCACCGTTGATTTGGTGCCTCTGCTCGCAAGTGCGCTCGCTCGTGCTCCTGGTCGGGAAATGCGACGACCGGCCACTGACGGCGGCAAGTGGTACTGGTCGAAAGTCGTGCCACCTTTTCTATGTTTCTGATTAAATCACTGGCGCTTGCTCCCTAGTCGACACAGGACCCCAGGTTCGCGTCATCCTAGCCACGTGTACAGATCGCCGTCGCAACGAACAGACCTGCCCACTCCAAGCGATCAACAATTCCGCCATTCGCGCATACGGCCAACACTCTAATTCACTTCACCTTGGACTACACCGTACCTTCCGCTGGATTTTCATCCTCGCTGACGTCTCGCAAGCTGTTCTTAGAGCTGACTTCCTCAGTCTTTTAAACCTTGCTGTGGACATGCATGCTCATCGCCTCATTGATTTCAACACCCACCTCTCCATCAACGGTGTACTCTCTACTTCCTCGCCAACGGGACTGCGAGCTCTCACACCTGCTTCGCCGTATGCAAAAATACTCGCCAACTTTCCCAGCATCACGAAGCCGCACACCAGAGATTCACCGGTGAAGCATTCCATGACTCACCACATTGAGACCACTGGACCTTCCGTTTTTACACGACCCCGACGACTATCTGGAGAACGCCTCGCCATCGCCCGCCGAGAATCGGAACACGTGCTTGAACTCGACATTGTGCGGCCTTTCTCCAGCAACTGGGCGTCGCCACTCCACATGGTGCCGAAGAAAGATCCTGACGACTGGAGACCATTTGGGGATTACTGCACTCTCAATGCCCACACCTTACCAGACCACTATCCACTTTCTCAGTTACAGGATTACCCGTCAAATTTGGCTGGGTGCACAATCTTCTCAAAAATGGACTTAGTGAAGGCTTACCATCAGACTCCTGTAGAATCCGCCGACATACCGAAGACGGTCATCACCACCCCAATCGGTCTGTTTGAATATGTTAGGATGCCTTTTGGATTATGTAACTCTGCCAAGACCTTTCAGCGGACTACCAACGAGGTAACGCGAGGTATCGATATCGTATTTGCCTACCTTGATGACCTCTTGTAGCAAGCTCATCCAGCCCTGAGCGTGAAGCCCACCTGCGCACCCTGTTTCACTGCCTGGATGATTACGGCCTCGTAATTAATCCCAATGAGTGCCTCTTCGCGTCGCTACATTACAGTTTCTAGGCCACCTTGTCACTCAAAATGCTATCCAACCACTCGCCAGCCAATTGAAAGCCGTTCAAGACTTTCCACCCCGACTTCACTAAAGAGACTCCGCGAAATTCTGGGCCTACTAAACTTCCATCACCGCTTTCTTCTAAAGTGTGTCACACTCCTAAAGCCCTTGACCGACCTATTGGCAAAAAAGAAAGACCCGGCTGCGCCACTGGAGTGGACCGAGGACGCTGCATCTGCCTTCTACACTGCCAAGAAGGCTCTGGCCGACGCCACCATGATCATGCATTCCGTACCGATGCCCCAATTCGCCTCATCAGCGATGCATCAAGCGTGGCAGTTGGCGCCCTTCTCGAGCAGCTTGTATCTGGTTGGCAGCCCCTTGCTTTTTTCTCTCAAAAACTGAAGCCACCAGAAGCAAAATAAAGTACATTTGCCCGAGAACGCCTAGCGGTATACTTCGCTATCAAACATTTTCGTCATTTATTGGAGGGCCGGGACCTTTACGTCGTTACAGACCACAAGACCCTGACGTTTGCTTTCCATCGCAATTACAGCTATTATACTGCACAGAAGTTCCGTCAAATATGCTTTATTCCTGAGTTCACCGTAGATCTCAGACAAGTACATGGGCAGGAAAATGCTGCCGCTGATGCACTATCCCTCATCGATGTCTCGTCGACCCAGCCACCACTAGACATGGAAGAGCTAGCAGCTGCCGAAAGCAACGATCCTGAGCTGCATCGTCTTCATTCTTCATCCGCGTCTCTATAGTTCACTAAGTGCCCGCTTGCACTTTTCTACCTAAAGAATAACGTGCAAAATGTCTACTGTTGTCCCTCGGCTCTTCGTGCCTTCAGCTTTTCGTCGTGCGAATTTCGATCGATTGCACATTATGAGCCATCCTGGTATTTGTTCGGCCCAGAAGCTAGTCACATCTCGTTTCCTTTGCTCAAGCATCAATGCTGGGCTCCGACGCTGGGCGCGAACCTGCCTTGAGTGCAAGCGGGTTAAAGTTTACCGTCACAAAGTCATGGCAACATTCCCCTTTCGGCCTACAGACACAAAATTTTCCCACGTGCATCTCGACATCGTGGGCCTTCTTGCGTCATCGCAAGGAGCCTGTTACCTGCTGACATGTGTGGATTGCTTCACCAGGTGGCTGGAAGCGTTTTCAATTGGCGACATTACAGCACCAACAGTAGCCAAGACTTTTACAAACGACTTGGTGTCACGCTTTGGATGCCCTTCCATCATCTCCACTGATCGCGGTCGTCAAATTCAATCGGCTCTTTTTACCGCACTTGCCAATATCCTGGGCAATCGACACATTCACACAACTGCCTACCATCCTTCCGCCAATGGCATGGTCGAACGGCTTCATCGAGCTCTGAAAGCGGCCCTAACTGCTCACCAGCCAAAGGAACGTCGGCTCAACCACTTCCCCTTCGGAGTTCTGGAATTCAATCAGCATTGAAAGTGGATCTCGGCTGCTCATCAGCCGAATTAGTCTATGGCGTTTCCTGCGCCTTCAAGGAAAATTCTTCGAGCCATCATCACCACCTTCCACTCACGATCCCTCCACGTACATTCGCCAGCTGCGCACCACGTTTCGGTACCTTGCTACTGTGGTGTCTGACGACCGACACCCCCAGTCTCTCTTCATCAGCCAGGATCTGCATGACTGCAGTCACGTCTTCGTTCGGCGTGACCAAATACGGCCACTACTCACACCAGCCTATGATGGCCCATTCCGCGTACTCCATCGTACACCTAAGACGTTCACGCTGGACATCAATGGCCGTGAAGACGTCGTGCCTGCTGATCGACTAAAACCTGCGTATATCGCCGCTTTCGCGGCCGCGGGGTTTCAATCTTCAGTCTGGAAGCCCACATCCAAGCATGTCCACTGAGCGACTCCTCTGGTGACTCCTACAGCTCTCGCTAAACGGGGGGGGGAGCCCTGTAGCGCCTCAGAATGCGGCACTCGTCAAGGAGAAGTTGGCATTGACCGCGCAGCGGGTGCAGTGCGATAAAAAAAGTCAGTTCGAAAACTGAACGCTGTCAGGACTGGATCTTTCTCGTGTTAGCTCCGACAACCTCTTACCCGGTGGGGTCAAAAACTTCGTCGACTGAGGCGAAATCTAAGCGACACACAGATCGCTCTGTGGAGCGGGTGTCCAGTGCCTCGTAAGAGGCTATGGACATCACCTCTAGCCAAACAGCGCCGGTAGCGCCAAAGGAGCGGCGACCACTTATTAACTGCTCTGAAAAACGACACAACACCACTTACAGAGCCTCACAAAGGCCCTGTAAAATGAGATAATTTCACTCTTGTCTACAAACAGCACTATTTTCTAGTTCATAATGAATTAAATCATTCAGTGGAATGTCAGAGGCCTACTTATAAACCTAGATGACGTCCGAGAACTTCTCAGTAAGTTCAACCCCAAAGTCCTGTGCGTGTAAGAAGCTTACCTAACTCCTTTAAATACAGCAACTTTCTCCGCCAATACATTACTTCCTGAAGGGACCGTGAAGATTCTGTTGTATCATCTGATGGAGTAGCTATCATAGCTGATCGAAGTGTGGCATGCCAGCCGTCGAAGCTCCGCACAGCCCTTCGGACAGTGACCATTCGGGCTGTACTTTGTAACAAACTCATCACTGTATGCTCTTTGTATATATTACCACACCATCAGCTTAACACACACGACTTGGAAACGTTAATAGATGAAGTCCCCGAACCTTTTTTTCATTTTAGGTGATTGTAACGCACACAATATCCTTCGTTATGCTCTAGGACGTCGCATTGAACAGCTTCTTTGTGCGTCTAGCTTATTTCTCTTAAATAAAAAGGAGCCAACGTATTTTACCATTGCGAACACTTCGCACTCCTCGATAGTTCTTAGCATCTCACAACCGTCTCTTTTAGCCGATTTTAAATGAAATGAAAAAAAACTCCTTATGGGAGAGACTACTTCTAAATCATCTTGAGCGCGCCAAACGAAGGCAAACCATTCCCAGAGGTTTCGAGCTGATTGGGAGCGGTATTCACTGCCAATCGAGCTGATTGGCAGCGAACTGATTGGGAACTCAGCTGATTGGGAGCGGTATGAAACTCTTACATGTACTGAGATGTCCACTCTGACTATGGATGACGCTGTCGCGTATTTCACAGCTTTTGTTATTGATGCAGCATCTAACGGCTTTGTTAAAACGAGCGGAAAGAGTTCCAATCGGCGAGTTTTATGGTGGAACGATGCCTGTAGGAAAGCTCGGATGAATCAAAAGAAAGCGTGGGCATTGCTTCGTAGCTTTCCAGCAGCGGAAAACCTAGAAAATTTTAAGCAGGTCAAATCGTAGGCAAGGAGAATTCGTTGAGAAGCTGGACGAGAGAGCTGGACAAAGTTCATTACGAGCATCAACTCGTACACAGATTAGGAAAAAGTGTGGAACAAAGTCCAGAAAATTAAAGGCGAACAAACACAATCTCTTCCATTAGTAAACACTCTCAGTGAAAGCTTGTAAGAGCAAGCAAATTTTCTCGGTGCACATTCTGAAAATATATCAAGCTCCTCGCACTGCTCTGACGCATTACAAAAGTATAAAGTACACTATCTGTCTATCTGTTATACCGCAGCATTCTGCAGCACATGGGTTCATCGGTATCTGAAAATTGTTATTATGCCGATTGGACTCATATAGTACTTCGCGAAAAAAGGAGAAAACACGAAGTAGAGAAAAAGGACCGACAAGCGCAGACTCTTAACTGAAGTTTGATTGAAAGACCGAGGCAATATATAAAAGAAGCATAAAAAGCAAGGAAGGGCAAAATAGAGGGAGTAAAAGGCATGAGGGACAAAATCAACAAAACCTAGGTGAAATCAGGAATAGCACGCACGTCATACAAAATAGAAAGCTCAACTTTTTGTCAAGTAGGGCCACAAAGGGAACACTTATGCATGCTCAGAAATCTTGTGTATAAGCGCAGCCTCAAGAGGTTCGTGCACACTTTGGTTTTTATGCCGAAACAACACAACTCTTATCAAACAGCGGCACGTAGCCGCATTTCTTATAGAGTGGGCTGCTAACATTGAGATAACGAAGTCTAACATTAGACAGCGTCCTGCCTCACCGACATATACACGATTGCATGACAAGTGGGGGGGAGTAGACAACACCGGTGATATACGATACATTATTGTTTCCGTTCGTTTTTTTGCGCAGTACAATATGAATCAGTACAAACTTGTCCAACTAACCAATTTTTGTGATGTGAGTATTCTAAAGCTTTATTGACATGTGTTTTTTTAGAAATCAGTTTTTAATGCTGAAGTACAGAAACAGCGTTGGTAAGCCTTGTCAATCGTAAATATTTAGTGAATATACAGCTTTGCCCATGTTTTCTGTTGGATATTTGCAGTTGCAGACATGGGCAGAAACTTTAACAAGTACTTCCTTTTGGGGCTTGCTGCTGCACTTGGTAATTTTACAAACTCTATATAAATAAGAACTATAAGCTATACAAGGTGGGTGGTCAATTGAACATCCCATCATAGCACTGCATGTGATTTACTGACCCTGTGTATAGCATTATGAGAAATTGTGTCTACCTCAAGTAATTAATTGCTGCCACAATAAAAAAATCTAGCTTTCCTGACAGCACTACTACGAGGAACGCATAATGCGTTGCAAGCGATATACAGACGGCCTCAGTCGGTAAAGAAAGAGATGTCAATGGAGAACTTTTTTGGGTGTTCTGACTTACTGATTAGACAGTGCCATAAGCTGTCTGTTGTAGGGATTGGCTGCCTTCTTTGACACATGTAGATGAGAGCTTATTCACGCAGTTAGTTCGTTGTTATGTTACAAGAGAAATAAATAAAGGTATGGCGACAAATTGTCACGTCCCCTCAAGAACAGCCAGCTGCGCGAAACTCGGGCAGTAGTTTGGCAAGCACCTCAGCAAATTACGAACGAGAAGAACATATACAGGGCGAGTGAGAACAAATAACTGTCACTGCTTGACAATCCAACCACTCTTCTAAAACACAAAAAAGAATGAACCAAACAAACGCACAAGCCTATGCAGGACGAGCGCGAACTAACAACTGTCACAATCGTTATTTCTGTGCATGCGAGCCTCGTGGCCCAGCAAGCAAAGGCGCTTTCGTGCTCTATGTGTAACTTCAACGCACGGTTACAATGCAAGTGGCGGTGGCACACACCTCCTCATCACGACATGAGCGATCACGCGGCAGTGATCATGGCGTGGAGTACTACACGTGCATCGCAACGCGTGTGAAGACAATGCACCCTTGGCGCCATCTCGCTACTGGCGACCAAAACACGCTGAAGTTACCAAGCTCCAAGTAACATAAATGGTGTGTACAAATAACTAGGCGTGAGTAAGTTGAAGTTCGTACGTCATTTTGGCCCAAGCGATTTCTCCTCGCGCTGCTGAGCAGGAAGTTGTAGGCTGAACTCCCGAGTAGAAAACTTTTTGTTCAATCTTTGTTTCTCGTTGACATCTCTTCGTGTTAGTTTACGACGCTATATCCGTGACGGGAATACGTCACTAAATCCCGGTCCTAAGAATTGTCGTGTCAAGAAAGAGCGAGAAAAGGAAAGAAAACAAAAGACATAGCAACGAGGCCACCGATCTCTGTAGAAAAATAGAAAAGTAAGCTTTTCAGTAAGCTGCGATAGACCCATGCTTTGCTGTGCAAATCTTTGCTCTGCTTTGCGAAAACCTGCTATGTTGTTGTGAATTAGGTTTCTGAAAATATTTCGTCTTTTTATAACGCTGCAATAACAGAAGAGAAACCGTACGAATAAGAAAACAACGAAATATTGTTACATTTAAGTATATGGTGTGTGTATACATTAGTTGCCTAAATCGCATGACGCACTGTCACTGCTTTTTTTATGTTTCAGTTACGCTGATTGTTGCAGCGAACACTGCCAGTGCCGTTCCTCGTAGAGTAATCGACACAGCCGCTAATGCAGCTACAGAAGCATTAGGAAGAAGCTGGGAAAATGCCGAAGAGTGAGACGTTTGCCTTGATGCTACCTTGGCTGATCCCATATTGCATTATGTGCAGCTTCATTGAAATAAATGAAATCACTGAAGCAGAGAAGCAGCCTAGAATTATTAATGATATGAAAACATGGTATGGCTGAATCCTCTGTGTAAAAGGCGGTTGCCTCATCCTATATTTTATTTTTGAAGCCACTTTGTGGCCAGGCACCAACTGTATTTAGATAGTTGCACCAACAAATGACATGGGCACTTGCAATCTTTCGCAGCGGTGACCTGAGGACCCCTGCTGAACTCCTAAAACTTTTCTTGGTTCACTACCTTCATCGCCTTAACGCATTCAATACATTAGTGAGAAAGGTTTGAAGCACTCACATATAATATATTGGAAACACTGGATTACAAGCAACAGTTCCATTCGAATAGCAGTAGAAGGCGTCGGACAAACGTGAGCAGTGTTGCGCCAAACACACGCTATACTCGGTGACATTTCTTGGCACTGAAGGGAAAGCTACGGAGGTGGAGCTTCTGCACATGTACCACTACGTGAAGTACTCCGTTTTTGCGCGCACCTCGTGACGCTATGAAAAGTGACGGGAACCACTATCGGCGTTTTATGTAGATGCAGACGCCGCTTAGCGTTCAAGGTGCACGTAAAAAGGCGGGACTTACTCGCGCATTCAAAACGCCAAGTCACAGCGATCAAGTTAAAAAAAATACGACTAACTCAACAGTGGGAGCTGCATCTAGCCTCAATAACTCTCCGTAGAAAATAAAGGAGGAACTTCTATATGTCATGGTGAAAACATTTGGCAGATTCCTCGTAGAATGGAAATCGATGATATACGAAGCACGAATAAAAAATTTTCATATGTCACCTAAAATCAGCACAGTGTTACGAGGTGGAAGTGAATGATACCATACATGACTTCCGTGTCATGATTATAATAGTTGGATGTGTCGTTTACCTCCCTCATTCATTCACGTCACGTCATACCAAATTTAGTGTACGTGGAGCTAGCGAAATGTCCGTGAGTACACTATGAGCGTTGTATGTTGTCATGTTCTTTCATGACACGTGTGTCAGGATTATCAAGTTTGCACAAGTCATAAATTTTGTCATCCATTGACGTCACGTAACACCAAATTTGGTACATATGGAGCAAGCGAAATGGCCGCGAGCAAATTATGAAGGGCTCAATATACTCCTGTGTAGCGTTGACGCACGCGCACGCTGCGTACAGCGACGCTACGTTAGCAAAATTTGAGCTCTTTAGAGTGTGTCACCAGGCGCAACCAGCGTCGGTCGGCGCGGCACGACGGAAACCGGTGCGAAATGCGACATGCTGCATTTCTCACCGATGCATTACCGAGACAACACTGCGTCTCTCTCTTTTCGTGATGAAGAGACTCATAACGCGCTGAAACGTGCATACCTAAAAGCAACGAAGCGTGGCGCGTGCCTGAGAGTATATGGCAGGACCGGTGCCTGGCGGGGTAACGCTGGCGTGACGCGATTAATTGAATGCCGGCGAGCACGCGCACCGCGTCACGTCGAAATGTCTTGGCGTCTTGACTGTGACATGTAGTCATGTTCTCACATGACACGCATCTCATGATTATCATGTTTGCACCAGTCACACACATTCGCCATCCATTGGTGTAACGTAATGCCAAATTTGGCATATTTGAAGCTAGCTGTACGGGCGCGAGCGCGTCATAAGCGTGACATATATTCATGTTGTTACATGAGTAGCATTTTGTGATTATCATGTTTGGATCTATGATTTACCTTTGTCATTCGTTCGCGTCGTGTAATACCGTCGTGTAAGGTGTCACCACTTCCTGTATCACCGCTCATGAGAAGCAGGGCCATCACCGAGATTTCACCAGAGGCAGCGACGGTGCATCCGGCATTTCGTCTCATGCATTTTTCTCTGCATGTGCAGCTATCTCTCCCTGTGGTCAACATTCCCACGTGGTGAACCTGATTATCTTGGTCTGCAGCTTTTCGTAAGCTAGTCTTGTGTTATCGGCTTCGTCGGTTGGCCGCGAGTCTGGCAGGTGTCATCACTTTTTGCATCACCACTCATAAGAAGCAGGGCCATCACCGAGACTTCACTGGTGGCAGTGAAAACGCACCCGGCATTTCGTCTCACGCATTTTCCTCGGCATTGGCAGCTATCTCCACCTGCGGTCAACATTCCCACTTGGAAAGCGAACCCTAATATTTTGGTCAATGGCTTCTTGTGAGCCATTGCACTGCTATTATCTTGGTCAATGGCTTCCCGCAAGCCATTGACCAAGATAATAGCAGCAAAACAGAGCAGCGGCCGTGGAGTCCAGCCAGCCACAAGCGTACGATCATTTTAGGCTCCACAAGCCATGAGCCGCTAGCGCTCGTCGTCTTTATCTGTAGCCGGATAACCGCCACTAGCGCTACGCGACGAGACATCTCACTCCCAAAACTATAACACTGCGAAATATTCATGCTTTTTGAAGAGAATGAGTTGGAACGGTGTCCTGAATATTATAAAGAGGTTCTAATACTTATTCCATTCTGACGTAGCAAAATGGCACAACATTGAACTGAATTCCTCTTGCAAACTGCTGTGAAGCAATACAGGGATATAGTATTTTAGACTGTGTGCATTCATTCGCATTCACCCAATAAAAAATTTTCTGCTATGCTTGTTCCAAGTAGTATGATCCCATATCATTTGTTTGGAGAGACAGACGGGGGAAGATGTGGAAGTCTCCTAAAGTACGAGAAGCACCTGCAAAAAAAGCTTCCTGTGGCACAAGCAGGCAGTGGGCACAGTAAACCAAATAAAAGGTAATCATGTGTGATGCGTGTCTACACTCGATTAATGGTAATTCGATACTGTTAACATCAACCAGGTGCATGCGAGTGTTCATTATTCTTGGTGGCTGGTTACCCGCTTTGCCTCTCTGGGCGTCACATTTGTTTTTCTAGTGTCACACTTGTTTGTCTAGCAACAAAACCGTAGCAATTTTTTATACGGCACATTCTCTAAAGAGGCCTTGACGCGCACAAAAGTGCTCAAATTTGCTCCCCGATTGGCCTGGAGGACACGAGCGGCGGCTCGCTCGTTTGGGCTGGTGGTGGTAGTGGTTAGAAGAGAAAAAAGGCACCTAATTACTGCAGCCTGGTCTAGAGCATAACGCAGTGTCTCGTTTAGCACGCGGAGGACACAGTGACCAACCGGTTGCAGCTTTTTCTGTTCAGACTCTCATTCTTCCTCGAGGCGCCCTCCTTGAGACAAGTCGCTAAATAGCGCCGCTAACGAGAGCATCTGGCAAAGAACGAACTCCAGCGGTAACTGAAAAAGAAAAAGCTTTCCACGAGACATTGCTTTCGTGACAATGGTTACCCCATGTTCTGACGTCCGGCGGCAACTGGTGCTTGTACCATTCATTATTATTGCGATTTTTCATGCTGTATTGTGAACTGTGTATACAAGACGCGTGTGTTTTTAAAGAACTAAAGTTACTCTCACTGTATTTGCAAGCATAAGAAGTTATTTTAACTGCATACGTGAACCTGCCTGTGGTTGTGTGGTGAATTATACGCTTGCCATGCAAACAACCCGGGTTCAATGCCCACATTTATTTTTTTGGCATCGATAGGATTGCCGTTTTTGTGCCTTTCCCGGAAAATTCCCCGCGGTCATATTATAATTGCGAACAGGTGAGTAATTATTTATTTTATGCGTTATATTCCATTATTCTAATTCCTAACGGTATTAACAGTGGGAGTCCAAACTAAATAGATTGCGGCTGGACTCGCTGAGAGCAGTAAACTAGCTGTCATGCCCACAGCAATATTGCCATTCAAGACATGCAACGAAAACTGGTTAGGCACCCTTAAAGGATCAAATGTCTTCATACTGCGCGCTCGTTTATATTCATAGAAGTGCAGTCCAACTATGTGTAGCATTTTTCTTCAAATAACTTCATGTGGTGCTGATAACACGCAGTGGAGACCCCCATTACATTTAGTCGTGATTGCCTTCACTACATAGTTTAACTAACAATTTTTTCAAACATAAATGGCATCATCAATTACACATTAAGGCTCACTGATTATATTAGTGTGTACCAGCGATGGTTTTTCTGTTATCATCGACCGATAAATTTATTATGTTCACTGTTAAAAGCTCTATGAACTTAATCAAATCAACTAAACAACCTTCGACAAACGTGTAGTGGCGCCTAGTTCACGACAACGAGTACGGAGGTGACGTGTCTGGGGTCTGCCCGCGTAGTGTGGCGCCATATTTGCAGATATTAGAACACGACCCATGCTAGCTCAAACTCCTGTTATTTCCGACAACTGTACACTACCCCTGGAGTTTCAATTAGGGAACTTCAACTGTAACAGTTCTGTGAGTGTGAAAACATCAAATGGTCGAAACTTTCAGAGCATTTAACTACGTCATCTTTCATATTCTCATCGTGGTTTGGCAGATAAAATCACAATTACTATTATTATATTATTATTATTATTATTATTATTATTAATATTATTATTATTATCAACAAGGTTTGAGTGACCCCGCATTTTTGCCGACCTATGGTGATCGTGTCAATTTTCATGGTGCATTTGAATTTTTATATCCAAGTTCCGGAACCGAAAAAAGTAAAGAATGCCGTGCAAAAGATCACGCGGAAGACTTACTGTCGAAATAGGAAGGCAAAAGTTTTCATAAAATTTATGAAGAGCTCCCGTTGTTGAAGAAAAAGGGATGCACGGTCCGTGCCAGCTTCTCCGATCGCGCGCTCACTGAGAAATTCATCCCACAGGACCTGGAGTAAACTACAGCGTAAGCTGAAACGACACATTAGCAATTGCGTTCACAAGCTGGCGCTGGCACTTCATGCAGACGTCATTCTGCATGCTCATGACGTGTTGATGCGTCAGCGTAATGGAGTCTTCCTGTTCAAATACCGCAGAGGTCTGAAAGAGAGGTGTGTTCAGAATGATACAGGGGGCTATTTGCAAGAGCAGGAGGCTCGCCTCATGGAATCATGATTTCGCTGCTCGCAATGAACCAATTTGAAGAAAAAAATAATTGTGTTACAACACTACTCGCTCGGCCCTCAACGACGTCCACTTTCTAGCGATATTTTCTTGCGGGTTCAGTTGAGAGAAATTTTAAGAAGTGAACTGCACGCAAAACAAAAGCAGCGGGAGCGGCAAATTTTTTATTGTTTTTTTCATTACACCCTACGTTGGGGAAAATGTGTTTTTGTTTTTCGCATGCGCTCTTGTGACAGTACGCAGTTTTTAAGTTTTACTTCAATTAAGAAAAAAACGTATGGTTCATATCACTCTTAGCTCCACGACACACCAAATCACCTTTTATTTAGGCAACTGTGAGTACTATTATAAAGCATTGTGGCGCACACTACGCTTGAATTAGGTTTTTCTCAAAATGGTAGCTAGTATACTTAAAACTGTCGCTAGTATACTGATTACTTGCTATTAGGTGCTGCTAAAGCGTTTGACTCTCAGCATTCTTCTGGGCGCGATCTGGCTCGAACTGGGCGCTAGTGCCCTAGATGGGCGGACGCACTCTAATCCCATCCTCGGATGGCTGATGAAAAGTATTAACTGCTTGTTGATAATCAGGCTAACACTAATTTAATTGGTGGCAGTTACGGCGCATTCGGCATAACGTCTCACGAATTTTTTCTGCATGTGCAGATATCACGGATTGCGGTCAACATTCTCACGCGGAAAGCGAACGTGATTGTATTGGTCAACGGCTTCCCGTAAACTCATCAAGGGTTCTCGGCTTCGTCGGCTGGCCGAAAGTCCGCCAGGTGTCGCCACTTTCTGTATCACCACTCATGAGAAGCAGGGTCATCACCGAACCTTCACTGGTGGCAGTGACGGTGCATCCGGCATTTCGTCTCATGCATTTTTCTCTGCATGTGCAGCTATCTCTCCCTGTGGTCAACATTCCCACGTGGTGAACCTGATTATATTGGTCTACAGCTTTTCGCAAGCTAGTCTTGTGTTATCGGCTTCGTCGGTTGGCCGCGAGTCTGGCAGGTGTCATCACTTTTTGCATCACCACTCATAAGAAGCAGGGCCATCACCGAGACTTCTCGAGTGGCAGCGGCGGTGCATCGGGCATATCGTCTCACGAATTTTTCTCTTCATGTGCAGCTATCTCGTCCTGTGGTCAACAGTCTAACGCGGAAAGCGAACCTGATTATCTTGGTCAACGGCTTCCTGTAAACTCATCAAGGGTTATGGGCTTCGTCGGCTGGCCGAAAGTCCGCCAGGTGCTGTCACTTCGTGTATCACTACTCATGAAAAGCACGGTCATCACCGAACCTTCACTGGTGGCACTGACGGCGCATCCGGCATATCGTCTCACGCATTTTCTTTGACATTTGAAGCTCTCTCGGCCTGAAGTCAACATTCCCACGTGGAAAGCAAACCTGATTATCTTGGCCAACGGCTTCCCGCAAGCTCGTCTGGTGTTATCGGCTTCATCGGCTGGCCTTAAGTCCGCCAGGTGTCGTCACTTCGTGTATCACCTCTTATAAGAAGCAGGGTGTCACAGGTCCCGTTAATTAGGGAGGCGATCGCCGGACTAATTCGAAGGGCCGAAGTATCGGCCCCCCGAACCGCACCACGAAAGCGTGGACAATATAGAAGTGGTCCCATTTGGCGCGCCAGCGGACGCCGGCTGTGGCCCAAAGAACAAGCCGAGAGTTGATAAACAAAACAAAGTTATATTCTCAATTATGGCAGATCAAAACGATACACAAGTATGCACACTCAACAATAGTTGAATACAATGTCACCAATCAAACAACGTAGTACACAGTACAATCAGCCCCACTCGAAACAACGGACACAGACAACAATACACACTACAATGCAGTCGCGTGCTTTGAACAACCAAGACACTTAAAGACTAAAAAGTTAGAAAACTTATTCAGTCCGAAGTTCTTGGAACAAAAGTCTGAATGATACTCTTCCGAGAATCACTCACTCAAAGTCCAGCGTTGTTGTCGTTCCGCTGCCCCCGAAGTTTCTCTTCCAAGAAACCTTGCGTCTTCGATTGGCTGCTCTCCAGGCTCCCAACTTCTTCGCCGGAAACACGTCGGCTTCACACACGCAGCTGTTGCTACTCGTCTTCGCTCGATAGCGGTAGACACACACTTTTGTCTGTAGCTCGAGTCTTCACCCCTCAGGTGGAAATCCTCTTCTTCTCCTCCTCTGTCATGGAAAACAAAAGGCTTCGCCCACAAGGCGGAACACCCTACGCACTCTGGCGCACACTTTCTTCTTCTCCTGCTTTGTCACTAAAGACAAAACCTTCACCGACAGACGCGGTGGAACTCCACGCACACTGGCGCTTACTTCCTTTTTCTCCTGACCTCCCATCTCGGCTGCTCGATTAAATACCTTCCGCGCGAGATTCCATAAAGTTCTCATCATTTCGTTGGCGCGATACGCAGCGAAGGCTGGGGAAAGGGCGAGACGGTAGGAGGGCCGTCCGCGACGGATGACGCAACCCTGCATCACCACGCCCCTTTCCATCTAGAACGTTCCAGGGCTTGCTCGGGCGCCGATGAGAGGAGGTTCGTCGGCGAACCCACGCTTCCGTGGGGAGAGGGACGGGCGACCGGGGAGTCTTTGGATGCTTGTTTTCTTTTTTGTATTGTTGACCTCTCGGCGCTTCGTCACGAGAATTTGGCGGCACACCTTTTTTTTTGAGCGCTTGTTTTGTGACACAGGGTCATCATCGAGACTTCACTGGTGGCAGGGACAGTGCATCCGGCATATTGTCTATGGCATTTTTCTCTGCATGTGCAGCCCCTCGGCCTGTGGTTAGTATTCCCTCGTGGAAAGCGAACCTGATTATCCTAGTCAACGACTTCCCGTAAGCTCGTCTGGTGTTATCGGCTTCCTTGGCTGGCTGCAAGTCCGCCAGGTGTTATCACTTTGTGTATCACTGCTCATAAGAAGCAGGGTCATAACCGACTCTTCACTGGTGGCAGCGACGGTGCATGCGGCAATCCTCTCACGAATTTTTCTCTGCATGAGGAGCTATCTCAACCTGTGGTCATTTCCACGTGGTGAACCTGGTTATCTTTGTCTACAGCTTCTCGTAAGCTAGTCTGGTGTTATCGGCTTCGTCCGCTGGCCGCAAGTCTGCCAGGTGTCGTCACTTCCTGTATCGACGCTCATGAGAAGCAGGGCCATTGCCGATACTTCACTGGTAGCAGTGACGGGGCATCCGGCCTATCGTCTCTCGCATTTTCCTCGGCATTTGCATCTATCTCTGCTTGCGGTCAACATTTTCACGAGGAAAGCGAACCTGATTATCTTGGTCAATGGCTTCCCGTAAGCTCGTCTTTTGTGATTGGCTTCGTCGGCTGGCCGCGAGTCCTTCAGGTGTCGTCACTTTTTGTATCACCGCTCATAAGGAAGGGCCATAACCGAGACTTCACCGGTGGCAGCGACGGTGCATCCGGCATATCGTCGCACGAACGTTTCTCTGCATGTGCAGCTATCTCGTCCTGTGGTCAACATTCCCACGTGGAAAGCCCAGCTGATTGTCCTGGTCAACGGCTTCCCGCAAGCTCGTCGGGCGTTATCGGCTTCATCGGCTGGCCTTAAGTTAGTCAGGTGTCGTCGCTTCGTGTATCGCCTCTTACAAGAAGCAGAGTCATCACCGAGACTTCACTTGTGGCAGGTACAGTGCATCCGGCATATTGTCTAAGGCATTTTTCTCTGCATGTGCAGCACCTCGGCCTGTGGTCAGTATTCTCTCGTGGAAAGCGAACCTGATTATCCTGGTCAACGGCTTCCCGTAAGCTTCTGTGGTGTTATCGGCTCCCTTGGCTGGCTGCAAGTCCGCCAGGTGTTATCACTTTGTGTATCACCGCTCATAAGAAGCAGGGCCATCACCGAGACTTCACTGGTAACAGCGACGGTAGATCCGGCAGATCGCTTCAGGCATACTTCTCTGCATGTGTAGGTTAGATTTTTGAAACCTTACGCACCATTTCGCTTGTTCACTGTCGTTGCCACCACTTCCACTTCCTTTCCTGTACCTTTGCTTTTACAGTTGTTTAGTTGCTGTTTTCGTTGCAAAATATCGTCAAATGCAAAGCTTGCCAAGCGATTAGATGCACTTAAGACTAAATTAGCAAATGAAAGGAGCAAACTCACTGATGACATTCTCGGTAATTTTTTTACTAAAGCTTCAGTCCTCTGGTCTTGATGCTGTTGAGCTAATCAAACAAGTAGGGAACTGAAAAACTAGTATGGGTGTCTTAAATGACATCAATGGAAAAACTGCGTGATGAACACCTGAAGCTCACAACAGATAACAAAAAAGCTAATACCAGAAAAAAGCACTGTCGGTAAGGGTGGCCGAGCTCGAACAACACTCTAGAATGAAGAATGTTGAGGTCAAAGGTGTTCCCTACACCCAAGGGGAAGGCTGCATCGCAGTCATGCAAACCATTTGCCTAAAAAGTGGTTGTATATAATAAGCGAGACAGACACACTACCCGTTCGTCGGGCAAGCTGTTCTACTTTGCCTTTTCTTTGTCGCATTCCAGCCCATGGCCCACAGCTGCCACGCCGCTCTTCGTTACATTCGGCCACACTGCGGACCTGACAAAGAAAAAAAAGAAATTACAGTTCATTGCACCTGCAGCGGTCCGACTGCCTTTTTCAAGCGCGACACATGCACGGCTAAGTTGTTTCTTTTGCGTTTATCGAGAGGGAAGTTCGCATCTGGTGTATTCACACGCCAGGTATTTTCTCCTACACGCTGAGTAATTATGAATGGCTCGTCGAGCTTAGGGAGTAGCTTCTTTCCAGGCCCGTTGGTGCCCCTTTGCACCCAGACCTCGTCACCGATGTTGTAAGCAGGAGCGGGTCTACAGCGTCTGATCTAGTGGCGCTTTTGATTTTCTTGTGTGGGGATGACTTTCTTGATCCTCTTAGTTCGGATCTTCTGACAGGCCGCTTTGCGATCGTCGCCCCGTGGAATTATAATGGGAGCATCCAGACTGAGGACCGCTTTCAGCTGTGGTAGTTTCCCATAAACCATTTCGTAAGGCGTTTCCCCGGTAGACGTCTGCAGTGCCGTGTTAATCGCAAAAGCGGCTGACGGAAGGTGGACGTCCCAGTCGACCTCTCCTCTTTTCCCTGCCTATGTATATGGAGCGAGTTGTGCCTGGATGCTCTGGTTGGTTCTCTCAGTAAGGCCGTTTGCTTGAGGATGAAACGCGGATGCGAAGTGGTGCTGCACGCCTGCCTTGCAAAGGTACTTTTTCAGTTCTCCGCTACGAAACGTTGTAGCCCGATCAGATATTGACTTTTTGGTAAGCCATATCTCCATTCCAATCGGTGCTTCAGGAAGTCGTTTAGGTAAGTGGGTGCAAGAGATGGCACGGCCTCCACTTTCACGTATTTGGACAGGTAGTCTACTGCTACAGTGACGTAACGATTTCCCGCAGTGGTGGTGGGTAGAAGTCCCATGTAATCAATACCAATCGTGTGGAAAATTGTTTCGGGTATGTGAATTTGTGTTAGTAATCCAGGTTGACACCCAGGCAGTCGCTTAAACTGCTGGCAGTTTTTGCAACTGGCGACATAAGAACGGACGCTACTTTCCATCTTCGGCCACCTAAAACGTTTTTGTAGTTTCTGGAGCGTGGCTTGTTGGCCGGCGTGACTGCCTTCTGGGGAGTCATGAATGTCTCAAAATACTTCTGACCTGTAGAAATTTGGGATCACCAGGAGGTAACGTTCTTCGGATCAGTCCGCTCGCCAGTGACGCCGGTACAATGCGGCATTGCGCACCGCAAAAGTACTGTGATTACCCTTGTCAGTGATAGATGCAATATTAGATGCCAAATCTATATCCTCCTCTTGGGCTCGGGATATATCCATTTGGGCGAAAAAAATGTGGGTTTGCCTGGTGTGTTGCACTCAGTCAAGGGGTTTCCGTGAGAGTGCATCGGCGACATTGTTTAGCCCCCGGCGCGGTGGCGCACGTCAAAATCGTATTCTTGCAGCGTGATTATCCACCGGGCAAATTTGTGCTTAAGTTGCTGCTTGGAGAACATCCATGCTATAGCAGCATTATCAGTCACAACAGTGAATTCACGCCCGAAAACATAATGTCGAAACTTGTCATCGACGCTCCATACCACTGCAAGACTCAAGCTTATTGGTGTGATAGTGGCGCTTGGTGTCTGAAAGTTTTTGGCTGGCATAAGCGACTACGTGTTCCACGCCATCTGGATCACGAGGCACTAACACAGCTCCTAGGCTGACTTGGCTGGCATCAGTGTGCACTTCGGTGGACCAGTCTTCATTGAAGTGACTTAGTATGGGGCAACAAGTGAGCTTTTGTTTTATAGCTCAAAAATCATTTTCTTGTGAGACGCCACATTCAAACCGCGCGTCTTTTTTTTAAGATCGCTCAAGGGAGCTGCGATCGAAGCGAAGTGGGGAATAAACCTTCGCAAATACGACGTCATACCCAGAAATGACTGAACCTGCTTCAAGCAGGTTGGTGTGGGATGCTGCGACACGGCAGCTATTCGCTCCGGGAGTGGCTGAATGCCGACAGGATATATATTATGTCCCAGGTACAAAATCTTGGACATCCCAAACTGGCATTTCTTTGTGTTGAAACGAAACCCTGCTGCATAGAGTCTGTCTAGTACTTCGTCCAAATTGCGAAGGTGTTCATCCTCCGTCCTGCCAACGACCAGGATGTCGTCTAATTACACCACACAGGCTTGGTTTTTCAATGGTCCGAGCACTGAATTCATCACACGCTGAAAAGTGCTAGGAGCCTTTCTTAGTCCAAACGGCACGCGATTGAATTCATACGAACCGAAAGAGTGTGCGAAAGGCCGCTTTACATCTATCTGCCTCCGCGACGTTAATCCGCCAGTACCCTGCGCGTATATCAAGCGACAAAAAGAACTTGCAGTGGCGTACTGCGTCAGCAGCGTCATCAATGCAGGGTAAACGGTAGGAGTCAGGCATTGTAAACTTATCGAGCTGCCTGTAGTCCACGCAGAAGCGTAGCGATCCGTTTTTCTTGCGAACAAGGATGACTGGCGCCGCCCGCAGACTCGATGACGGCCTAATGATGCCCGCGGCACGCATATCATCTACTTGTTCTGCGATCACTGCCCGTTCTCGTTCAGCGCATCGTCGCAGTGGTACACATATTGGCAAATGATCTCCCGTTGGTATGCGATGGAGCAGCAAATTGGTGCCTGGCAGTTCAGCTGTATTGCTAGCGAATATCGGCTGATGGCGAGCCAATATAGAAGATAAGGTAGGTGGAGTGGACGGCTCACCTGTCGGTCGTGGCAGGGTTGTGCGGTAGTCTCAGCTGTCGAAGACCGGAGCTCGACGTGGCCGCGATGTATGGTGAGCTCAATGTCATCTGATAGCAAGAAGTCAGCATCAAGGATCATGTCGGCAGGGAGATCTTCAAAGACGGGAATGGCTGGAAGAACTTTAGTGCCCGCTGCCATCCGGACTGTAATGTCAAGCATTCCGACTCGCATAGCACTTCTTTCAAGTCCGCAGAGGGGAGTTTGCGTCCATGGTCAGATAGTGTCCGGAGCATGACGTCGGTGTAGCACCGTTCGTTCCGCACAGGTATCCACCAGAGCAGATAGGTCACCTATTCCCTCAACATGAATGGACATCCGAGTAATTTGACAAGTTTGGTAGTGGATTCGGGTCTGTAAAGGTTGACGACACTCCTTGGCGTTGTGGACAATGTGACCGCACTTGAAGCATCCGTGTCATGTGGAGGCGTAAGTCGAACGGACAGTCGGTAATGTCTCCAAGCTAAGCCGACGACGAGAGTTCTGCTGAAGTTCAGCTGCCTTTTGAGCGAAAACCTGGGGTCACACTTCAGGTGACTGGCAAGATAAGATGGCAGCATAGGTAGGGTCAGCCAAGCCATTAACGACATACTGGCGGGCAGCCGGAGAGATCCATGTAATGCCACATATGTCGAGAAGCCCGAGCTTATTGTAGACGTATTTACGGGCGTCTTCCAATGGAGCCTGCCGACGCGGTCGCATGCGCATGAAATGGTCGTCGTATGCGGATAGAAGTGGTGGGAAGGCCGTGACGAAGGCTGTAGTCTAGTCACTCCAGAATTTGTACTTGCAGCCATCGTATTGATGCCACGCTTTGGCGGACTCACGCAGTCAGCTTATGGCTAGCGATAGCATCACGTCGTCAGTCCATGCATGTCGACGGGCCAACGAATGGATTTCATCCAGCCAGACGGTTGGGTCTTGATCGACGCCAGTAAAGTCAGGAATTTCTGCCATAGACGGAGGAGGCAACGTGGTGCGTGCACAGGCTGCTGGGAAGGTGACGTCGGCTGTCTGCAAGACACTGGCTCGAAGTAGCGATGGCCTGCAGAACCGTGCAAAGTTCGCTGGCGACTACAGGCGAGGAATTACGCCTGTCTTCTGACGGCGGTACTGACGTTGCTCCAGGGATGGTACCTGAGGCGAAGTCCAAGGGAGCGTGTACGGCGTCCCTGGACAAGGAGGCGGTTTGCGAAGCCAAGTCAGTGGAGTCACCTTGTGGTATGGCAAAGACGCCTGCAGGCAGCGCGCTGCCTTCGGCACCCGCGGTGGCCAGGTCGGATGCCATGGCCACGGTAGCAGGAGCTGCCGGCCGCTGGAGAGTGCGTCCGCTTCGTAGGATGGTTTCTTCACGCATGTCGTCGCACACAGGTTCCTTGAACGGCTGCACCATTGTAATAAGCGAGACAGACACAACACCCGTTCGTCGGGCAAGCTGATGAAGATGATGATGATGATGATGATGATGATTCTACAGCCATGGCTCATACCCACTCAGGGGGATGGCCAAGAATCGATGACTTAATTCACTAAGATTTTTTTTTCAATATTAGAACCACCCACCGAAAAAAAGAAAGAAAAAAGAAAAGACACCCTAGGCAGAACGAAAGGAGTGCAATAGCTGTTTGTCACTCGTTCAGATAAGACAAAATTCATTACCTTGAATAGGAAGCAGCATGGTTCTGTTCTATTCTGCCTCTTCATCGCTTTCCAGCCCATGGCCCACAGCTGCCGCGCCGCTCTTCGTTACAGTGTCTGATAAGAGAGACTGATTTCGATGTCACTCACTGAGTCTCCACTAAATTTCAAGAAAAATATTGTAGCTAGGTTCTGTTCGCGAGAAAAAAACGTGAATTCTTCAGTAAGGCACACAAAGCTAAGCTTCACCTAAGCAACATTGGTGTGAAAGCTTCTCTTGACAGTGATGTCTATGTGAATGAGCACTTGACGCCGCGAAACAAGGCGCTGTTCTCGAAAGGATCGGCTTTGAAAAAAACAACACAAATGGCAATTTCTGTGGATCAGCAACTGCCAAATCAAAGTTAGGTAAGCTGAGAAAGCCAAAGTGTACCGTATAGCCGAGGAATTGGACCTCACGGTAATTAACTAATCCTATTCCTATTTGTGCCTGCCTTACTCCCATCCTTGCATCATGGCTTCATATTACACCATAACCTTAACCTTACATCACGAGCGAATTACACGAATTTTTAGCAATAATAATTGTTTTGTTATTCATATCAATGCAAGTAGCCTCCGTAAACATTACGAATTATTTCATATTCTGCTTTCTACCTTTTCTCTTACTTTTTCAATAATTGCTGTCTCGGAAATCTGGCTTAGTGTCGTTGATGAAAACTTATATTGTTTTCCTTCGTACAAATCTGAATACGCCCACCGTCTATCAAGTAATCATGGTGGAGCTGCTATCTACGTTTTGCCTGACATACCGTACAAAAGCAGACACAACCTCACGCTAAATACTGAGAATGGCGAATCAGTTTGATTAGAATTCGATCATAACTTTCCGAACATAGATAACAGAAATTTTATTTATGGTTGCGTTGACCAGTCACCTTCTTTCCTGGATCTGATTTTTGTGTTTCCTTCAAAACAATGATGACAAAGCTACCTACAGAGAATAAAAATGTTACAATTATGGGTGATAAAAATTCAAACTTATTGGATTCATCTGTGAACTCTGTTTTTTATTTATCCTGTTCTTATAGTTTTGGTTACGAATGCCTTATTAGCGTCCTTACTCGCTCTTTTCCGGGGGTTCCAGCACTCTCATCGACCATGCATTATCGAATCTTCTGAATGCACTGGAGGTAGCAGTTCTTGAAACAGACATTTTGGACCACTTCCCTATCTTTCTGCGCACTACATCTGCCTACTATTTATATTCCAATTGCCTCAAGAAGCCCGTTTTGTACAAAAAATCATTCTTAGAATCTGTTTCCAATGTTGACTGGTCTTTTGTTTTTTATTCTAATGATTCCCAGTTAGCTTTCTTGCAATTTCTGACAAAGTTGTTATCCCATTATCACTCGGGCTCCCAGATGTGCAAATGCAAAAGGAAATTGGCATCTCCTCAAAATGTTTGGGTCACCGAAAATCTCTTTAAAGCAATGCGCACATGCGAAAATCTTTCAAAAAAAACAAAACACACAGCCATCCATCCAAAGCTTCCATGAGCGCTATAAAAAACTTTCTAACTCACTATCACAACGACCTAAAGAAGCTAAAGGCAAATATTACGAGGAAAAGATACCTAAGTAGGGTCCTAGTGTAAAGAAACAAATGGGAGCTGTTGAATTCATTTTTGAATAGAAAACAAGCAACTGATAACATATAACAAATATCCCATAATGGTGATAATTATTTCAAGCCATTACATTTGCAGGTGCTTCTGATGATTATTTTTTTCTGGTGCTAATCCTCCTGCACAGCAAACTTTATATGCTCCCCAACGCCTTTCACAATCATTCAATATCTTTCCAACTACTCCTGAGGAGGTCGCATCAGTAATTGACAATTTAGGAATAACCAGCGTTCGAATAAATAACATTCATTCAGGACATAATAAATTGATTTGTAAATCAGTATCATTATTCATGTCTCACATTATCATCCCCAAGTTTAAAACGGTAATCTGTCCGCGAGAACTCAAAGGAGGTAGACTAACTCCAGTTTTTAAGAAAAGAGATCACTCATTAGTATCCATAGACTGATCTGCGTTTTACAATTTTTATCAAGGTCACTAAAACAATAATTGAGAAACGATTGTTAAAATATTCAAACATATTTATTACACTTTCAACAGGCCCATTTAGATCAGGTGATTCTACAGACTTCACACTTGTATCTCTTACTGACCAACTAAAGAAAGCCATCGATGACGGTTAAAATGCAGGTTCTATATTCGTAAACTACCCGGGTATTTGATACCATCGATCATGACATTCTTAGTATTAAACTAGACTCAAGTGGCATAACTGGTCCTCCTTTATTGCTGCTACGCGGCTACTTACAACAGGTATAACATTGTTTGTATATGCAATGCTTATTCTAAACCTCAAATCACTAATCCAGGTGTACCATAGGGTTCAATAGTACATAGTAAATGCTGATGACACTACAAATATTATTTCTAATGAAGATATATCAGTAGTAGTAACCCAGCTTCAAAGTGAACTTCACAGATTGTTAGGTTGGCGAATAACTAATAGACTTACTAATAATTCCCCTAAAGTTATTTTTCTTGTTCTCATCACAAAATAAATCACTATTGTGCATTCCGCCTATTTTCATTGATAAGCACGCATTACAGGAAAGTGAAGAATGTCTTAACTTAGGCTTAAATGTTGACCATCATTTGAAATTTCAAAACCATGTCACAAATCTTAAAAAGAAGTTATATCAGTGAATACGTATACCCAATAGAGCACGTCCATTTTTTTCACGTCCGGTCTTGTTCTCAAGTTATTTCGCGGTTGTGCACTCACACATCAATTACCTCATGAGCATAACCTCATGAGGTAACACGTACGCCACTCTCCTAAAATCACTACAAATCATTCAGAACCAGGCAATTTGATTAATCACGTTTAGTTCATCCACCCTCAATGTTGAACAGAATTCTCGATGTTGCCGCCCTTGCGAAATTCAATCTCGCCACTTTTCAAACTAATCAATAAAAAAATAGTATTATCATCCATTCATTCATCATCATCTTTACTAAATACTAACCCAACTTGTTTCGCGCAGCATAACAACTTCATTCTGCCCAAAGTACGAGCTATTTATGACAAACAGGCAGTTCGCTTTGCAGCCATATCATTATGAAATTCATTGCCATTTCTAATAAAAATTCAAAAAACACATATATTTTGCCATGAAATAAAAAGCCTTTTGTTATGCGACACCAACTCTTCTGCCTAACCGGTTTCTTTCTCGCCATGTCAATCTCTTTTCAGTCTTTTGTTTTTTTGTAACATGTCATGCTGTTTATATAGATATTTATAAATATGTTTTAAACAGGTCGCGGGTTTGAATCCCGGCTGCGGCGGCTGCATTTCCGATGGAGGCGGAATATTTGTAGGCCCGTGTGCTCAGATTTGGGTGCACGTTGAAGAACCCACGTAGTGGAAATTTTGAAGCCCTCCCCTACGGCGTCTCTCATAATTATATGGTGGTTTTGGGACGTTAAACCTCACATATCAATCAATCAAATATATTTTACAGTATATATTTCTTATTGCATATATTAGAAGAAAGCATCGTCATTCATTTGTATGTGTATTTCATTTATTTACCTTATAATCTTTTATTTTCACGCGGTTAATGCCAATCAAATACGTATGTTTACATTTCATAGGAGGTCCCATTTCATTGTATACTATGGGACCCCCTTCTGTATATTTTTTGTACATCTTATCATAAAATAATAAAGCTTGAATTGATTTGATTTGAATGTGCGAATCATAATTGTATGCGCGTGCCAAACATGACGCAATATTTAAAAAAAAGATCGTAATATTCTGCACTAAAGTTAAGCATTAAACAGTTATCACCGTGTGACCAGCGAAAGCAGACTACCCTCGGTGCGTGTATCGCGCCTTTGCGTGGGGAAAACAAAGTAGATCGGCACCAAGTTCGCGGGCGCTAGAGGAACGTGAAATATAAAAAAAGGTCTGCCAGTTTTTTCTGAGCTTGAAAGAGTGCGGATGTCCTCCTTAAGCCGCTTCGGAACTCAGTATATCCGACGGCCACAACGGCATGTGACAATTGGCGCCCAACTGCTTGATTTGAACTAAAAAGACGTTTACATCTATGCGGGAACCTCGCTTCCTGCGCACTCCTTTGACTCAAGCACTGACGTTTGGACAGCGTCGGCTCCGTGATCCTAACATGGCGATGGCCCCGTTTTCTGTCGACGTGTTCGAGGAGCTGGATGACGCCGCCCGGTTGGAAGACTACCGGTCAGCTTTGTCCGAAGCTGATGTCCTAATGACTGAGGTGGGTCAGCTTCGGAGCGAATTAGAGGAACTGAAAGTGATGATTCTCGAGGACCACGAAACCTCCGAAGACCACGACGCACAAAAACCGCCTCTTGACTCGCAGATGACGGCAAGTCGCAAACTCTTGCGTAACTTACTTGCTCCGCCACCAGAACAGCTGGAGTTAAAAACGCATGAAATTTATGACGGCGAATCAAGCTGGAGCGCTCAAGAAAGCAAAAATACGTGGCTCAAGAAAGCAACAGACACAAGCGAGAAGTGACTCTCCCGTGTGCATGTCTAACAGGGAAGACGCCCGCGACCAACTTCGAGTTTCACGGCGAACTCCTTACTGCATCTTGGGAAAGATCTAAACGCCTGGTTTTACCAAGTTGATTATTGGCTTAGAATGTTCAGCGGCCGTGACGAGGTCGCCATACCGTTCATTATTTCAATACTCCCAGCTAAAGACATGGATGCGTCACCAAACGAAGGTTTGGTGACGCATCCATGTCCACGTTACGTCGACGTTATAACATGGACTGTGATGTCACATCTAACCAGAGAATGTTCGGCGCCACGCAACGCGCTGGCGAGTCATGTACAGACTTCGCATACCGAAAGCTGAACCTGATGTAGCAGTGTAATTATCCTGTACTACAACAGGAAAAAAGGGGAATTGTCATGGCTACCTGTCACCAAAGGCAAAGAAGCACTCTTTAAATGTGAAACATTTCTTAGCGAACTTCGGCGACTCTGAGTCTGTCTATCTATCTATCTATCTATCTATCTATCTATCTATCTATCTATCTATCTATCTATCTTGCTGCCTACGACTTTTAGCTCTCCTGGCCATTTCGATAATTTTATCGATACCAAACTTGGTCCGGCATAACATGACTGCATGAGGAACATATTGAACTAGTCATAACAAGAAATTTGGCATGCATGTCATGAATGTCATGATTTACATTTCATGGCCCTGCAGCTCTTGGGCTGGTTTTGTTCACATGGCATGCTGCAAAACTTGTATGGCATGGCATGACTGCATGGCGAACAAAAGCGAGAAACCCTATCATAAAAATCATGACATGCGTGTTATGTAAAACATGCCTACATGCCACGCACATAATGCGCTCGCGGCTGTTTAGCTAGCGTCATATATACCAAATTTGGTATTATAGGACGTGAATGGATGACGAACGTATTATACTTGTCTAAACATGACAAACATGAGACGCGTGTCATGTAACAACACGACTACATGCTGCGCTCATGATGCGCTCACAGACGTTTTGCTAGCTTCGCATGTACCACGCTCGGTGATATGTGACGCGAACGGACGACGTAGGTAAATGACACATCCAAACATAATAATCACAATGCGTGTCATGTAACAACATGACTACTAGGCTTCTGAAAACGTCCTGTAAGCACGCAGTGAACAGCATTGGGGAGATTGTGTCCCCCTGCCTTACACCCTTCTTTATTGGTATTCTGTTGCTTACTTTATGAAGCACTATGGTAGCAGTTGATCTCCTGTAGATTTCTTCCAGAATGTTTATATATACTTCATCTACGCCCTGATTCCGCAGTGTCTGCATGACGGCTGATATTTCTACTGAATCAAACGCCTTCTCGTAATCTATGAAAGCTATGTATAGTGGTTGGTTATACTCAGCATCTCTCTATTACCTGATTGATAGTATGAATGTGGTCCATTGTTGAATAGCCTGTTCGAAATCCTGCTTGTTCCTTTGGTTGATTGATTTCTAATGTTTTCTTTACTCTGTTAGCAATTACCTTTGTAAATAGCTTGTATACTACAGAGAGCAAGCTGATCGGCCTGTAATTCTTCAAGTCCTAGTCATCTCCTTTCTTGTGTATTAAGATGATGTTAGCGTTCTTCCAAGACTCTGGTACTCTTCCCGTCAAAAGACACCTCGTAAACAGGGTGGCTAGTTTTTCTAACACAATCTGTCCTCCATCTCTCAGCAGATCTGATGTTACCTGGTCCTCACCAGCAGCTTTGCCTCTTTGCTTGCTCTCCAAAACTTTTCTGACTTCTTATATTATTACTGGTGGGGTGTCATCTGGGTTACTGCTAGTTCTTATAGCATTAAGGTCGTGGTTGTCTCGGCTACTGTAGAGATCTCTGTAAACCCCTCCGCTATTTTAACTATCCTACCGTATTGGTAGTTATTTTGCCTTCTTTATCCCTTAGTGCATACATACGACTTTTCCCTATCCCAAGTTTCCTCTTCACTGCTTCGACATTTTCTCTGTTTTTCAGAGCGTGTTCAATTCTCTCCATGTTATACCGTCTTACATCGCATACCTTACGTCTATTAGTCAACTTCGAAAGCTCTGCCAGTTCTATTTTGTCTGTTGTACTTGACACTTTCATGATTTGACGCTTCTTAATTAGCTTCTTCGTTTCCTGAGAAAGCTTGCCAGTGTCCTGTCTAACTACCCTATTTCCAACTTCCACTCCACACTCCGTAATGATACTCGTCAGATTATCATTCATTGTATCTACGCTAAGGTCGGTTTCCTCACTAAGAGCCGCGTACCTGTTCTGCAGCGACACTCTGAATTCCGAAACTTTCCCTCTCAGTGCTAGCTCATTGATTGGCTTCTTGCGTATCAGTTTCTGACGTTCCTTTCTCAAGTCTAGGCGAATTCGAGACCGTACCATTCTATGGTCACTTCATCGCACCTTGCCAACCACTTCCACATCCTGCACGATTCCTGGGTGTGCACTCATTATAAAGTCTATTTCGTTCTTATTTTCGCCATTAGGGCTCCTCCATGTCCACTTGCGGTTTTCTTGTTTTCGGTAGAAGGTATTCAAAATCCATAAAATTATTGCGTTCTGTGAATGCTACTAGTAACTTTCCTCTGGCGTGGGATAGACACACACAAAAAAATGCCCGCAGCTTCTCTCGGGGGAACACTGAGGAGGATGCGGAGCATATAATTGGTTAACGGGGTGTTAAAGTGCGACTTACTTGGGTCGATGGCTAAATTGGTTAACGTGGTTGTGAAATGGGGTGTTAAATTGCGACTTGCCTGGGTCGATGGCTAAATTGGTTAACGTGGTTGTAGGAGGGGGTGTTAAATGAGTGAACACGTACACACGTATGCGAAAGGGCGGCACTGGTCGAAGGGACGTCGATCATTGTGTTTGTGGATTCGTTGGAATTCATTTCACCGCGACCTTGGACGTCGACGCGCCGTACAAACCAACCGACGAGCGGCAACTGAGCGAGCGAGCGCCGACCTTGAGTATATATACAGCGCGACGGCGCATGCACTGTCAGCTGTTGAATGTTCTCGAAGCGCGACGGCGCATGCGCGTCCACTGGAGAATCAGGAGAATTGTAGAATGTTCTCGAAGGGGAGAAGCGCGCGCGGCGCAGATGGTGGGTGACGGTGCAATGCGCGCGTCAGCTGTCGAATGTTCGAGAAGGGGGAGAAGCGCAACGGCGCATGCGCGCGCGTCAGCTGCCGATGTTCTCGAAGCGCGACGGCGCATGCGCGCGCGTCAGCTGCCGATGTTCTCGAAGCGTGACGGCGCATGCGCGCTACATTATACAGCTAGCGAATGTTCGTGAAGAGGAGAAGCGCACGCGGTGTGTAGAGGAGGAAGGGTGCACAGATGGTGGAGGGGTGAAGCGCGCGCGGTGTGTAGAGAAGGAAGGGATGCACAGATGGTGGAAGAAGGAGGAGGAAGCTTGCGGACGGCGCCGCACTACAAGCCTCGAGTATTAGATGCTCCGCATCTAAAAGACTTTACGTTATTAAGCCACACTTTGGTAACTAGCCACCACTATCGAAATAACGTCGTACAGGGGTCACACTAACAAAGCTCAGGATAAGACACACATACATTACACACTCAACCTGACGTCTGGGGACAATGCGTCACTATGCGACAGATGTGGTTAAGAACTAACAGTGCTTCTCATTTTATAACAGTGTGTACGATTAGACACTCTAAGAAGACAACATTTCCTATTACCCTACCGACAAAAGACACCACTTCACCCTGGATGTTTTTCGGTAGAGAACCATTTTTCACTCATAAATCTGCGTTGACATTGTTATGAGATGTCCGCATTTTTCACGTAATATACCCAGGCATCGCGTAGCGCAGCCTCTCAAGAGAGGTTGCTGCTGCGGTGGCTACCTTTAAAAGCACCAGTCGAGAGGTCCTTGGACATAGGGGCTCTGACGAGGCACGCGTGCTAGTTCCAATCATCTCCATCACGCTTTTATTAACAGAAGCTTTCACCATCTACTCTCACTACACATTTCACGTCACTGTCATGATTTTATCACTTCTATGTTCAACCTGTTTTAGCACGAGGAATATTAAGACGCATTATACAGCCGCTCAACATAATCATTGTTCTCATCTCCTGCTCTATCACCTGGTGCTTTTTGGCCATCAAATGGCCCTTGCATCGTGAAACACCACAAATCCTCCTCAGCGGTTGCGGCGATGTGACGTCACGGCAAGCACCCGCCTTCTGTGCCACCGCTTCTCTCCTTTTTTTTTTGCCCCCGCCGCGTATCCGCGTTCTAGCGACACGTTGGGGATTACGCCTTAGTTCCGTGACGCCAATCTCTCAAGATACAAAGGGAAAGGTTTCATACCTAGTGAAAGTTATCGAGGCTGTAAAAGTTCGCAAACGTTAGCCTAGTATAGGCACACTCCCAACCGAACGGCAGGTTTGCTGTGAAAATTGTTGTTTTGGTCCCACACACCTAAGAAATAGCTGCTATAGGCAAAAGATGCTAAGTGATGCTAACGTGATTACAATAAAGCATTAAACTCTGGGATGTCAATATATGTGTGCTGAAGTATCAGAAATGAAATTAAGATCTTCCAATTCACTAAGTACGCTGCGCTTACCGTGAAAGGTACACCTGCATTTGCGATTAATCTCGATGATCTGACAGAATTACGCCTTCTTTAACAGGAGACCTTACATTCTTCTGACTGACACAAGCACAAAGTTCACCTAGTCTGAAAATAAACTCAACTGTACTGCCACACACAACGATCTCAGAAATGTTGAGACATCTTCAATACTTAGATCATTGGATATGTTTCTTCTGAACAGTCGCCAGGGATTGCGTAGTTGTATACCCTGATTTGAGTGAAATGCTGGGGTGATCTATCGCCGCGTCATTAACAGGAATGTTCACTCCGCTTCGCGGTTCATAGCAACAATTTCAACATAAACGCTACGAAATCGGAATGAACATTTTCGATGGCACAGTCAGCGATGGGTCTTAGTAATAGTAAAACAACCTTCGCATCAATGAGGCGACGACTGGTCTCGTACGTCATGTCCATGTACAACTAATCAGCTGTAAGGGATATTACTTTACGAGGTGGCTGTTTAAACTGGTACTTACGAGTGCGACAGCACCGGGGCTACGCTTCTGCACGAAGACTGAATCAGGCAGCGATGAGATTTTCCGCACATAACCTCAACTGCACTTAATCAAAATAATTTCAATGAAATTAAGTTCCAAAATTATTGCGAGAGAAACGTGAAACTGAACAACGTGTGCAGTTAGGAAATTCACGAGAAAAGAAGACACAACAAACTCGATAATGCAAGCTGAGCGCGGGTCTTGGCACACCAGCAATAGCAGTGTCCGTATATACCTGGATTTTTTCAATACAAATAATCCGAGAGGAGGGTAGCCCTCTGATTCTTCTATGGCATTCACCCAAAAACAGCTCAACCTAATATTGTACATATTGTGTCTTGCATTTCAAATCACAAGACTATGCACCAATGAGTTCATTGTAAACAAGAAGCGTGTTCTTACTTTTCACACCTGTCCGAAAGTGGTTGTCGTGACCACGAATGTAATCCGTAATCGGGGTTAGCAGCGCGACACAGATCATTTTCGCCCCTTTCACCTTCTCTATGATTGAGGCGCACGATTGTGCAGAAGCAAAGTAAACACTCTTTCTTTTGCCATGAACTATATCGATTCTCTTATTGTCATTCATGTACAGCTTCAGACGAGCAAAAAGCGAAAGCAAACAGCGGAACAGCGCACGAAGCGAACGCATCATTATGTGGACGCGTGGCGGTGGGCATCGAAGAGTTCAGTGCAGTGACGTCACCCAGGTCTCCCACCATGAGGCACCACTCCAACTTCTCGGGGCTAATTCATTCTAAAATTCTTGAACAGACCATTGAATCTTCTAGTATCATACTTGCCCACATCTTCAATCATTCATTATCTACGGGTGCGATACCACATTTCCGGATACCACGGTACCGCGGTACTGAAATTGCAATACCGAATTTCGGCAAAACCATATGTGTATTTAAATCAGGCAAAAAATCCGATGTTAGTAACTATCACCCCATATATCTAACTGGTGTTCCGTGTAAAATGCTAAAACATGTCATTGCATCCAACTTTGCTCAGCACCTTGAAGATAACAATTATTGTATGGGAACCAACATGGGTTCAAAAAAGGCCTTTCATGTGACACCCACCTAATGAAAATCACCAGTGATTTATTCACGTTCATGAATAACTGCCTTGATATAGACTGCATATTCATGAATTCCTCTTAAGCTTTTGATCACGTTCCGCATTGCCAACTAAAATTATTATGTTCACTAAATCTAGACCTTTTGACTTTATTCCGGTTCAGAAAATTTCTCTCATTCCGTAAGCAGCATACCGTTAATAACTTCATCTCATCCAGCTCTAACAGGTGTAATTCTCTGGTGACACCAAAGGGTGTTTTGGGTCTATACGACCAGCAATCAAGTATCTCTAGTAACAGTACTACTATTTGCAGATGAATTCATCGTCTATAACAAGATAACATCATCATCAGATCACCTCGCTTTTCAAGAAGGCCTATATCTCATAACCAATTGGTGCGCACACTGGCAGATGAAACTTAATACTGATAAATGCGAACTAATTACCGCCACTCGCAAGAAATAATTTCCTCTCTTTGATTACACTCCTGATAGCGGTCATGTGAAGCGAACATCATCCTACAAAAACCTTGTAATGCATCCCTCACTCTTATTGTCATGGGCCACGCATATTGACGAAATTTCAGCGCAGACAATCCACACTTTTGGCTTCCTCAAACGTAACTTCCAAGAGGCTCCAATGCATATCTAACATTCGTTCTTCCTCAACTTGAACCGCCTCATCAGTTGGCTAACCTGAGCAGGCCTATGTAATCAACGTCCTTGAACGTGTGCAAAATCATGCCTCGCATTTTCTATCTGAAGATTACTGCCGACATTACAGTATCACTCACATTAAATCATCACTATTGTTGCATTTTTTGTATTCCCGCAGGAAGATCGCCTTTATCTGCCTGTTTCACAAAGTTGGACCGGGCAAGCACTTTCCTTTTCACTCAGCAGACTTCTCGCCGTTTCGACAAAAGCTGTTCTTTCAAATGCAAGTAGGACGCACTAATGCATTCAACTCAACGGCATTACCAGTAGCGCTCGAAGTATGCAATGGTCTTCCCGACACAAAATGGTCATCACAAAGTTACAACCATTTTTTATCACTAGTGGCTTCAATATTTAACTAAATTTTGTGTAATAGCCATCCCTAGTTCTTGTATAAAATCTTACTGTAGTGTGATGTACCCTTACACATGAGCATCTCTGCATTTTGTTTATTAGCTCTATGTTTCGCTAACAATTATGTACGTTATTTTTTTAGTTTCATGTACTATAACACTTATTATTGTGTTCTGATGCTTCATATAATAAGAATATGCACTGTGTACCACCCCCTCTTCTCACACAATACTTCAGTTGAAGCCTGTGGGGTTTGGTGAATAAATGGATTGACACATGATAGGGACGCCCATAGATAGCCGGAGAATCAGCAGTGTTCATCGGATGAGCAACGATGCGTGTTCGACTTAGCAGGCGATTCTCGAAATCAAATATGTCTTCGTAGGACATGAAACATGACGGATGGCGTCAACATAAGAAAGTTGTAGGTCAGGAGCTATCATTTTGGTGAACTTCTCGTTAGATGGCGCCGTGTTGAGCAAGCTCAGATGGCTGTTCTTAGCTTGCTGCACATACTCTGGAGTCGTCCAAAGAGGGACAAGACAGCAAGAGATACGCCGTCAGGAGGTGCTACTGGTGACGAGCCAAAGTTCATGAAAAAAAGCCACAGGTGGTTGTTCATGAGCGTAATGATGGAGCTAGGGAGAGGTATTTAATTTTCTAGGGTGACGTCGTAAATTATAGACACGACGTTATTAACATCCTGAAGTGGTGCGCATGATGACACGGGGACCTAAGTCGCAGTGCCAGGTTGCAGTCGAACAAAGTCAGTGAAGCGAAGTCAGGGCTGGACATCTGCTCTAGCTTGGGCATACCTAAAGGGTAGCTCGAGCTTCAGAATATTGGTTGAGCGGTCGATAAGCACAGAATGAACAGCCAAAAAGTCTATTCCGAGAATCTCCTCGTGAGGGCACCCGGCAAGTACATCCCCGCCGCGGTGGTCTAATGGCTAAGGTACTCGACTGCTGACCCGCAGGTCTCGAGTTCGAATCCCGGCTGCGGCGGCTGCATTTCCAATGGAGGCGGAAATGTTGTAGGCCAGTGTGCTCACATTTGGGTGCACGTTAAAGAACCCCAGGTGGTCGAAATTTCCGGAGCCCTCCACTACGCTGTCTCTCATAATCATACTGGTGGTTTTGGGACGTTAAACCCCGCATATCAATCAATCCCGGCAAGTACAGTGACAGAACCAACAATGATCGGTTGGCGATGGTGATACGGGTGGTACACATTCCCATTAAGGCAGTTGGGCTGCCGTTTGCTACTCGTAGGGCAGGTGATTCGGTGGGCGTTAGCACTTTTAAGAGGCGGCTACGATGGTCAGAGCGCATGACTGACACCTGAGCTCGAGTGTCTATAAGGGCTTTAACAGACCCATGATAACCAAAACCTCCATAGGTTTCCTTTATGGGCAATGGTTCACAGAGGTTCTGCACTCAGAGTCGTCAACACAGCCTAAAATCCAGGGGCTGCATTCGCTAGTTTTTTAGGGTAGGATAGGGAAGGGGAGTCACCAAGATGTATGCGAACAAGACTGATGGCGCTGCGGAGAGGGCGATTGGCTAGTGATGAATCGAGGAGGAGCGACTGGGTCAGCGTGAAACGAGAGAAAACAAGATGGGCGTTTGTAGTGACGGTCAGTATATAGTCATGGCGATTAATTCTAACACTTACGGCAGTGGCGTGAGATATGGCCGATTCGGGAGCACATGAAGCGAATTAGTCTGTCATCCGGCGGTGTTCGCCACTCAGATGGGTTTGGGTACCGGTTCACGGAATACTGTCGAGGCGCAGCAAAGGCAATGATCGCGGGTGGTAGAGGGGGTACGTGAGCTAGCGGCGGTATGTTTGTCCATATTCGCAATTTCTCGGCGAACAGCTTGAATGATCAAGATTGTCCAGGTCGTCATGCATATGGGGACCACAATATCTCGAAGCCATAGCTTCAAGTTCGAGACGTATGGCTTGCGTCAAACTTGGTGATGCTGATTGGTGCAGCAGCGCCACTTCATTACAGGTTGAGATCAGAGCCGTATTCGAAAGCCGGTCGAAGCGTGTCACAATACCCTTGCCTCTTGCTTACTCAAAGAGGCAGCGCTCTTTCATGAGGTAGTCTACTATTATCCAGCTCTTACATAGCAAGAAGTTAAATGCATCGTCGGCGATGTCCTTCATAATGTGTCCTACCATATCTGCCTCTAGCATGTTATCAACTTTTTGGTAAGGTGCCAGAATGTGCTGGTTGTATGTAATGTATGATTCGGTGAACTTCTGGGCACAAGACGCGAGCTCCTTCAAAGCTTCTACTTGCCGTCCAATTGGTCACCGAAAAGATCACGTAGCTTCTTTTTGTAAATATTCCAACTTGTAAATTTGGCTGAATAAAAGTCTATTACTACTACTACTACTTCTTCCAACTCGTGAGTTTGGCTTTGTGTGCCTCAAACCACACTTTTGTGGTGCCCCGCGGTAGAATATGACGTTCGCCAGCTTAAGTGTTAGATCCAACCTGTAACTGTAGCACGCTTGTACACCGACAGCCGCTTATCGACGCTTACATTACCAGTATCGCTGAAAATAGCCGGGTCACGTAGCAGATTCATGACATATTACACTGGTGCCAGAGTGGCCGGGCCACTTTCGGTAGTTTTATCAACGGAACCAATGTGATGCCCACTGTGGTAATCCCTGTCCGAATATCACAGAAACTACTCAGCACCTTCACCAAAAGGTTATGCGTAGAATTGCAATCGCAGTTGCAGTTGCAGGCACCTTAACTAAGGCAAGTACGACACAATCGGTTCTGATCCCGCTACACTTCATTATCTTCTATGGCTAGCAGCACCCTCTAGTCGACACTGGCACCAACAAGAACTGTAACAATAATCTAGCAGCGAAGTAGTATAGAGAATCGTTTCTTTTCATTCCATTCCAATAAACTAGCATCTTCAAAAACGAGTCTACACCACAAAAATTTTCCCTCTAGTCCCTCTATTCAACCACTGATGCACGGAAAGTATAAGCAGCAGTGAGTGAAACAATTGACTGGGCGTCATAGAAACTCGTTGCCACTTATCAGAAAACAATCATAATTATAAAATGCCATGGGCTGCATGCCACTTTGACACCACTTATGCTTATTATGTGGAAGGCAACAGTTGGCCCAAGAAATGAATGCGAAGCGACAGTGGCTAGCGAAACACCTCAAGTGCGCATAGCGAGAGAAATACTGGGTAACGAGAAAGGCAACGACGTGGTGAGAAGACCCCGAAGCAATGGAGGACCCGTGTCGTGTCATGCCCGTCTGTGGTTAAACTCGGACATGTGTGCGCTAATGATCAACGCACAAATATCCCAGAATCATGCAGGTAAAGATCGTTTAGACAAAGACTCAGCCTGCAAAGAAGCTAAGCCCCGTATTCTAACCCCCGTATTCACAATTGCTCCTTCACTCAAGGACTCCCCTCGACTTGATGAAGTCAAGGCGGAGTGTGCTCCTCCACTCAAGGAGCCGCTGCGTTTCATTAACGCTCCTCCACGCTTCCTTCGCCAAGGGAGGCCTTGGAAATGCTCCCTTCCCTTGAGTGAGCTGCATGGGCCTAAAAAAGCACCTGATAAAGCGCATTCGTATATGTGGCTAAGAAATGCCAAGTTCTGTAAATAATTGAACGCTTTTTCTAAATATTCTTTTTTTATAAATTAACGTTATAGCAAAATATAGGCATTTAGAGTGCTTGCGTGGTTTCCGTAAGTTTTGAGCCGGTAGAGTTGGCGAAACGCCCGCTTCCAGTCTAGCAACATTCGCACACTGGCAGCTGAACGAACAGCTGGTGGCGTTTTGCCTGCTCCTGGATGTTTCTACGTAGTTAGTTAATTTAGTCTCGTATGCGTCTAATTATTATTTGCAGCTTATATTTATGGTAGTGTCTGCGTGTGTGTTGTTTTAGACCCTAGTTTTTCGGGGGTGACTAATGAACTACATGAGTGATGGCAGGAAGCCCAACAGAGACTTTGTTGCTTTGTTTGCTGTCGCTTTGCTGGGAGCCTTCTGACCGCTAGTGTAGCCACCAAAAGTATAACGCGTTGGAGTGAGTAATTTTTACTATATATCACAATATATTGGCGTGCTTTTAGAGTTCACCAACGCATTGTGTACAAGTATTACTTGTACGTAAATTCGTTTTCGCTACGGGAGTACGTGCACAGTTCCTAATTTCAGGGGACTGTGCTATGATTTTTTCTCATTTACTGCGAATTTCAACGTGGCAATTTCGTGGTTGTTCCTCTGCATGTAATAGGAAATTCGTAGGGCAATGCTTGTAACTTCTAATCAACGTTGATTGATATGTGGGGTTTAACGTCCCAAAACCACCATATGAATATGAGAGACGCCGTAGTGGAAGGCTCCGGAAATTTCGACCATTTGGGGTTGTTTAACGTGCACCCAAATCTGAGCACACGGGCCTACAACATTTCCGCTTCCATCGGAAATGCAGCCGCCGCAGCCGGGATTTGAACCCGCGACCTGCGGGTCAGCAGCCGAGTACCTTAGCCACTAGACCACCGCGGCGGGGCTTCTATTCAACGTTATACCAGAGTAGCGTTTAAATGTGGCATGGTATACTCGTGGCTGAGCGTTAGAATTATACTTCTACGCAAGTAAAGAAAAGTGGTGGGTTCTTTTCTTCAACTAGTGGTGAAAATAGCATTTTAATTGTGTTGTTATCTTCAGTTAGCAGCATATATAATCGGTTAACATTGTGTATTTGTGTGGTTGTGTTTCAATTTTGAAATTTTATACTTTCAAGGATGCCTGAATAAGCAGTAATGTTTTCCTCTTTCAGTCTATTCGCTCTGCATTTGTGAATGCGCCTAATGTGACAGATTCAAATACATGTAACCTTTACCATTTTGTAGCTTCTGTCTCCAAGTTCACACAGCGACCATGTCTTAGAACTTTCGCCCTGTCTCCTTTATCTGCAAGGTCAGAGGCACGTTCGTTAATGCATGAATGATCTTTGCATTTATGTTTTGGCTTTTATTTGTGGAATATTATTGCTTGGAATACCTTTTGAGAATTATCGCGGTGTCTGCGCTGAATCCAAAGCCTCGGCAGTACATAATTTGTAGGCAATATTTTATTATTTTGGAAATAATAAAAATGAAGCTGCTTCTGACTTTTGGCGCTGCTCTGTCTTAAAAACGACCCTGTGGGTTTTCTGAACCTAGGAGAAAGTGTCGTCAAGAAGCATAGTATCTTACTCTGCTGATTTACCGAAGACCATAGCCACAAAGTGGTCACAAATGCTCAAGAGTATGCAGTCGTCACGGACATGTCTGGTCCGAGCTCGGAAAGTAAATATCCGCTATTTTTTGCAACACTAGCATGTCTGCACATTGGAACCACACCACCTAAGTTTTGTAGTACGGGAGTGGTGCTGCTGTATATAAAACTAGTTTGGTCTTTGTAGACTGATTTCCGTTACGATAATTATGTATTAATAAATGAACAAAGCATAAGTTGCGAATGGCAAAGCGAAATTTTCTTGCATGTGGGCAATGAAGAGCAATGTTGCAAACACAAAACTGAAACTGCAAAGTGTCCATCAATCAAGCCTATGCAGCTGCCACACTGTCAAGAAAGGGTTCAAGCTCGTAGAACATCAAAAATGAGATTGAGGTAGTAAACACCATAGCATGTCTAATGCAGTGCGGCTGCACGCATTCACTGCAGATTTTTTTTTTCCTTTTGAATACAGTCATGCAAACTTTGGTATGCATGGCTAATACGACACGTTTAGGAGACCTTTCCTCTGTGCTGCTCTGTCGGCAGCCTGGCCCCTGCACAAAAGAGACAAGAAATAATATTAGAAAACGTAATACCTAAAACACCAGAGCCGCATCTTTTTCTAACTTCACGTGGCGCACACATCAATTATAATTTTTTGCGTTGAAGAACAGAAATGGTTGAGTTATGAGCTTTGACCATGTCGAAACATGTTTGGCTCAGGCACTTCGGCAGGCATATGGTTATATCATTCCATTATCTGATTACATGAATGTGTGGCACAGACGGCAACATCTCTTTGGTAAGGGGGGGGGTTAACCATTAAAAAAAACAACCTATTATATATCTCTTGCATTTCTATTTTATGTATTTGCGCATTTTATACGACATTAAGGCCTAGATAAGGTCAAGATAGAACCTTCAATCTATCACATTAATCTAGAGAATTGTCTAGTTACGATGTTTCAGTGAAAGCGTGGCGCACTGTGAGCTTCGCAATTTTTCTTTCATGTTCATTCTGCTTACAGAAACCATTTGCACATTTTTTGGTACCCTTTTATCCGCGCATGCTTCCTTGCATTTTTAATCAATTTCTAGTTACAGCTTGCGCGATGCAATCATTTGCCTGTTATATCATGCTGCCTTTCTTGAAGCAGATCCTAAATGAGTTGTTCGCTTCTCTGAGTTTGTTACGTCAAGAACGGACTTACAATAGATGAGAGAGAGTGTGTGTGTGTGTGGTGATGTTTGTGTGTGTGGTGTGTGCGTGTATGTGCTGAGCTGTGTGTGTGGTGTGTGTGCTGTGGTGTGTGACGAGAGAGAGAGAGAGAGACATCTCATATAGTGCATTTGGCACTTGCGTGGGTGAGGCATTGATATTCCAGCCGTGTGTTGCCACATCACCTGTCCCGTCATATGTGATTAGAACAGGTGCGTCGTCCTACTACAGTGTAATTACATTGTTACGTTCGCTTCTCTGAGTTTTGTTACGTCAAGAACAGAATTAAA
>WOVY01011370.1:0-18667 GCA_013436015.1 Rhipicephalus annulatus | reverse complement strand
CCCAATTTGTGTGATCGATGGCGACGTACTTAGAGAATGTCGCCGAGCGTACGGTTGAAGCGTTCGGTGAGGCCATTCCTCTGTGGGTGGTAAGCTGCAGGTTTCCGCTGAACAACGTTGCACTCTTTAAGAATGGCTTCAACGACTTCAGACAGGAAGACGCGGCCTCGGTCACTGAGCAGTTCCTGGAGTAGACCGTATCGCAAAATGAATCGTTGGAGCAGAAAAGAGGCCTCATCACTCGCTGTTGCCGCGGGGAGAGCCGCCATTTCGGCGTATCGCGTGAGGTGGTCCACAGCGACAATGACCCAGTGGTTACCAGCCGACGTCAGTGGAAGTGGCCCATACAAATCAATGCCAACGCGCCCAAAGGGCCTGGCAGGGCAAGGTAGAGGTTGCAGACCTACCGGTGACAGGTGCGTTAAAGCTTTTCGGCGCTGACACTCTATGCAGGAGCGAACGAATTTCTGCACGTAGCGGTACATGCCGCGCCAAAAGTACCGTTGGCGAATGCGGTGGTAAGTCTTCGATACCCCGAAGTGCGCACATTGCGGATCGGAATGAAAGAACTCGCATATGTCAGAGCGCATACTGCGAGGTATGACTAGTAGCCACTGGCGGCCGTCACCGTTGTAATTGCGCCTGTGGAGGAGGTTGTCGCGAACGGCGAAATGGTGGGCTTGACGAAGCAACGCGCGAGTGGATGGAGTAGATGGATCAGCCAGCAAGTCGATGAGTGAGGTGATCCATTGATCCTTGCGCTGTCAAGTAGCAATGGTATGAATGCTAATGGAAGAAATGGCAAGGTGAGACACGGAGTTGTGGGCATTGTCGTCAGGCAAGGGAGAGCGTGACAGGGCCTCGGTGTCAGCATGTTGCCTTCCATTGCTGTACAGCCCGCGCATTTCATAGTCTTGCAGGTGAAGTGCCCACCGGGCGAGACGGCCTGAGGGATCTTTCAATGACGACAACCAGCATAGTGCGTGATGGTCGGTGACGACATCAAATGGGTGACCATACAAATAAGGTCGGAACTCCGTAAGAGCCCAGACGATTGCCAAGCATTCCTTCTCGATGACGGTGTAATGAGTCTCGGCCTTAGTAAGCGTACGGCTTGCATACGCCACGACATATTCCGGGAACTTTGGTTTGCGCTGCGCAAGGACAGCGCCAAGGCCGACACCACTGGCATCCGTGTGTACCTTTGTAGGGGCCGTAGGGTCGTAGTGGCGGAGTATGGGAGGCGACGTCAACAAACGACGGAGCGTTGTGAAAGCGTTGTCGCACTGTGACGACAACGAATGGAGAGGCTCGTTACTTTCAAGGAGCTTCGTCAGCGGCGATATTATAGTCGCGAAGTTTCGAACGAAGCGCCGAAAGTAGGAACACAGCCCTACGAAACGGCGCAGTTCCTTGACGGATGTCGGCTTGGGGAACTCGGCCACGGCCCGAAGCTTTGCTGGATCAGGGAGAATTCCGTCCTTGGACACGACGTAGCCGAGTATTGTCAGCTGCCGAGCTGCAAATCGGCACTTCTTTAGGTTCAGTTGCAGAATGGCGTCACTCAGACGCGTTAAAACATGCCGTAGGCGTTGAAGATGCGTCGAGAAGTCCGGAGCGAAAACGACGACGTTATCGAAGTAGCACAGGCACGTGTGCCATTTCAGGTCATGCAGAGCAGTATCCATCATGCGCTCAAAGGTGGCGGGCGCATTGCACAGCCCAAAAGGCATAACGTTGAATTCGTACAAGCCGTCGGGGGTGACAAAAGCGGTCTTCGGTCGAGCGTCCTCAGCCATAGGTACTTGCCAGTACCCTGAGCGCAAATCGAGGGATGAAAAGAATTCTGCTCCTTGCAGGCTGTCAATCGCGTCATCTACCCGCGGTAGTGGGTACACGTCTTTACGAGTGATCTTGTTGAGGCGTCGGTAGTCCACACACAACCGCACAGAACCGTCCTTCTTCGTGACGAGAACGAGAGAAGACGCCCAGGGGCAGCTGGAGGGTCGAATAACATCACGGCGAAGCATGTCGTCGACATGCTCATTGATTACATGGTGTTCTGTGGGAGATACGCGATATGGATGCTGTCTCAGTGGTGGCTGCGTGCTTGTGCCGATGCGATGCGTGATTGTGGATGTGCGGCCGAGAGAAGGTTGGGCGACATCAATAGAAGACCGGAATTCTTCCAACAAGCCCAGAAGCTGGGAACGCTGGCCTGGCGTAAGATTGTTGGGAATGGAGGGACCGAATACGTCATCGGATGATGAAGCAGATGTCGAAACAGCACTAAGCGTACTGGAACTTGAGCAGTGCATGTCATCGGGTTGATCCATAACTTGTTCCAAAACTTGTTCGTCTTCGATGGGTTCCACACTGCCGAGACATTCCCGTCGCACCAACGTAACGCTGTGCGGGAATGAGTTCACTACAAAAACAGTGGTGCTGCCGTGAGTGAGTTGCACGGTCGCGAAAGGAACCAGCAAGCATTTCTGGTGAAAACACGATGAGATGGCGAGAGGAGTGCAGCGGTGTCAGAAAGGCTTGCCCAGTAGACCGACACCGTGGCGGACGAGTTTGCAGGCGCATGGGTGTCATCTCTGACGAGTAACTTGCTTGCAGCAGATGAACTGTCGGCCGGCGTCAAAGAAGAGAATTGTGTGAGTTCTATTTCTGCTGGTGCGCAATGAGTGACGGCGTCATGGCGGGAGAGAAAATCCCATCCTAGGATGACGTTGTGAGAGTATGAAGGAACTATGATGAATTCGACTGCATACAACACGTCCTGAATCATAAGGCGGGCTGTGCACATCGCCGTAGGGTGAATGCTTTGGGCGCTGGCTGTACGGAGAGAGAGCCCGGAGAGTGGCGTGGTCACTTTGCGCAATAATCGGCTAAGTTTTGCGTCCATGACGGATACGGCGGCTCCAGTATCTACAAGGGCAGATGCACGAACGCCATCCACAAATACATATATCACGTTTGATGGGCTTTGCTGAGGGCTTCCGCAGTTCGACAGCGTCGCAGCCCTTGCCTCGTGGTCTGCGACGACTAGTTTTCCTGGTCACCCTCGAGTGGACGTGGCCGCATTGGCGACAGTGAGCGACGTCGCGGAGATGGTGAACGGCGGGAAGACGGAGCGGGGCGCGACGACGGTGACCTAGGCGGCGGTTCGCCATAAGAGCGGCTTGATTGGCTGGAAAAGTTCGAGGCGACCTGCGGTTGCTGCATACGATTGCGATAGCGTGCTACATGAGCGATGCGACCACAAGCAAAGCAGATGGAGTGGTTGTCAGCAGTGCGCCATCTGTTCGCGGGTCCCATCCATGTCGCAGAACGCGATGGGCGAGCCCGCTGCTGGTATGAGTGCATGGTGGGCGGCACTCCGGGCACGGGTGTGACGTCGGCGTATGTAGGCGACACAGTTTCTCCGGAGGCCTGGGGCCTCGCGGTGGTTTCGGTGTAACTTAGAGGGCAATCTACAGAAATTGGTGGGGGCGGCCTGGCTACAACTTAGGCGTAGCTGAGTGGTGCAGACACAGGAGGCGGCTGGTGGTATTCTGGGAACGACCTGCGCAATTTCCTGCTGAATGGCTCGGCGGAGCGGAGGTAGAAGTGTACTTTATGGCTGCTGAGCATGTTGCGGCGGAGCAAAAGCCAGTAAAGAGACCTAGCGGGCAACTTCCTCACGCACGAATGACTTGATTTCGGTGAGCAAGGTTGTGCGGTCAGGAACCGCTGACAAAGCCGAGAGACCAGCATCACGTCACGGCGGTCGACGGGTCATCAAGCGCTGCCGCCGCAGCTCGTCGTAACTTTGGCATAATGTAACGACTTCTGCCACAGTATGAGGGTTCTTGGCCAGGATCATGGTGAAGGCATCGTCGGCGATGCCTTTTAGAACATGCGTGATTTTGTCAGCCTCTGACGAGTTCAGGTCAACTTTCTTGCATAAGTCAAGGATGTCCTCGATGTAACTTGTGAAGGACTCGCCGGTCTGCTGTGCTCGTTCACGTAAACGCTGTTCGACTTGCAGTTTACGAACGGCAGGACGGCCGAACACGGCAACGACAGCGGTCTTAAAAGCGGACCAAGTCGGGAAATCAGAAGCGTGGTTGTTGTACCACATTCCGGCCACACCCGCGAGGTAGAAAAACAGGTTACCGAGTTTAGCTGCCTCATCCCAATGATTGAGGACACTCACGCGTTCGTACATGGCGATCCAGTCCTCGACGTCGGTGCCATCCGCGCCGGTGAAGACAGGAGGGTCGCGGATGCGGGGGACACCAGGACATGGCGTCGGCGTAGGAGGGAGCGTTTGCTGAGCGGCGTCCTGGTGCATGGTAGAAGGCACAGTACGGGATCGAAGCTCCAAGGGCATCGAATGCGAACCAAAGATGTTTGAAGGGGACAGCACTCTCCACCAAATTGTTAAGACGCTTATTTGCGGACACTCGTTGATGATCTACCACAGCAACAGTCAATGCGGGGACCGACTCTTGTCTTGTCTTGTCTCCTAGGAGATCTTGGCTCATACCCACATGGGGGATTGGCCACATTGTACCTCTTGATAGATCATTTTTTACAACGCTTGCTAAAAAATAAAGAGAAATTAGATAGAAACAATAATGATGTTCCTTTGAAAGAATGTGAAAAAAATTGCACAATAATACGATAAACCAGAATATATAAAAACTGACTCTCTGCACGAGCTGCTCTTCTTCTTATGAAAAGGGCGACCCAATAGAAGGCACTGGACTGTTCGAAGGCTTTGCCACAATATATATATATATATATATATATATATATATATATATATATATATATATATATATATGGGGGATATGGCAAAACGGGAGCGTTGTCAACAAGGATAAATATATTTATTTCCCAACAGTTTCGGGAGGGGTCCTCCCTTCATCAGGGGATGAGTTATACTCATCCCGTGATGAAGGGAGGACCCCTCCCGAAACTGTTGGGAAATAAATATATTTATCCTTGTTGACAACGCTCCCGTTGTGCCATATCCCATACCTTCACGAAGACTAACTGACCCATTGAATTATTACTCCCACTACATATATATATATATATATATATATATATATATATATATATATATATATCATCAGAGTTTCTTCCGGCTACCGTAATAAATGTTATAAACTTCGAGAATAGAGCATTATAGGAAACAAAACAATAAAATAGTTATTTAAACCTAACAGTTTTGGCTAGTAGACCTGCCTTCTTCGGAGAATCTAAGCGAAATGTATATATCATTTCGCTTAGATCCTCCGAAGAAGGCTGGTCCACAAGCCGAAAATGTTAGGATTAAATAAATATTGTTTTGTTTCCTATACTGCATCATTCTCGAAGTATACATATATATATATATATATATATATATATATATATATATATAAGGGAAAGAAGTGGATACCTAAGGGCTCGTTTTTCCGTGTTTTCAACACTATAATAATGAGATATAACAGACAGTTATATCTGTGTGTAGTTATAGAGTGGGCCAGGCAGCGGCACTCAGGGCGAAATGCTCATCAAACCATTCGTCTTTGTGGTGCAGGTTGTGGCGACCATCTTCGGAACGGAAGCTGCTGAATATAAATCCGTTTTGACAGACCCATCAAATGACTGGAAGGAGCTTCACGGCATCGAGATTCCGCTGCGTGGTCACCGTTGTCTTATCGAAGAAGCCGCCCTTTCCTTAGTCCCGACTCCGACGCATGCGCCAACATCGGTGACGTCAGCAACCTCGGACCTTCCAACGGCTATAAGAAGCCACGTACCTCCGTCGAACTTCAGTGGGCCAGGCAGCGGCACTCAGGGCGAAATGCTCATCAAACCATTCGTCTTTGTGGTGCAGGTTGTGGCGACCATCTTCGGAACGGAAGCTGCTGAATATAAATCCGTTTTGACAGACCCATCACATGACTGGAAGGAGCTTCACGGCATCGAGATTTCGCTGCGTGGTCACCGTTGTCTTATCGAAGAAGCCGCCCTTTCCTTAGTCCCGACTCCGACGCATGCGCCAACATCGGTGACGTCAGCAACCTCGGACCTTCCAACGGCTATAAGAAGCCACGTACCTCTGTCGAACTTCAGTGGGCCAGGCAGCGGCACTCAGGGCGAAATGCTCATCAAACCATTCGTCTTTGTGGTGCAGGTTAGTTCCTACTTGCCTGCGCCATGTTACCGCAGTGAAAACCGCTTTTTAGTGTTGCTGCCACGCCCACTTGGTAGCTTTTTTTCATGCATTTGTGCTTTTGGCGTGGATTTGTTAGTTTGCGGGGATATTGAAGCAAACCCAGGCCCTTCAGATAAAGAAATACTGCAGCAGCTTCTTTCAGGACAAAAACACATCACTGATATGATGAACAGTGTCTTATCAAAACAAGAAAAAATCGAAAAAGAAGTTGCTAGCTTGACTGAAAGGATGAGTTCCGTCGAAATACAGACAAAACCTTTGATTGAACTGAAAACAGATGTAAACGACTTAAAGCAAAGAGCAACACAGCTTGAGAAAGACTTTGAATTCGCGGTCAAAAAAATTGACGAGTTAGAGAACAGAAGTCGACGAAATAACTTGATTGTTTTTGGCCTAGGGGAAGAAGCTAATGAAACGACTGCTGACCTTACTGAAACAATAAAAAAGGACTTGTTTGAAGGAAAGCTGGGAGTGAATGTCAGGGGCATAGAAAGATGTCACAGATTGGGAAAAAATAATGGCAAAAAACGCCCAGTAATTATAAAAATACTCGATTACCGAGACAAGGTAGCTATTCTGCAGAGGTGTTCCAAGCTGAAGGGCACCGAGCTGTCGATAAGTGAAGACTTTTCCGCTCGTGTACGTGATATCAGAAAAAAGTTGTGGCAAAGTTCGTCGCACGAGCGTGCAAGTGGATCTAAAGTGAAGTTAGTTTTTGACAAAATAAGCATTGATGGAAAGTTTTTTTGCTGGGATGATAATAAGAATACAAGATATAAGTTATCTAACCAAATTAAGGTTCGGGGAAACTAGATGAACGATGTTTAGTGGTGTTAAATGTAAATTGCCGCAGTATTGTTAATAAGGCTGAGAAGTTGGAAGGCATGCTTTTAGCACATGACCCAGATATTGTATTACTAACTGAGACATGGCTACGAGATGATGTTTTTGATAGTTTGTGCCGAAAAATTACAGAGTGTTCCGTAAGGATCGAAATGGGAGGGGAGGGGGCGTTGCTATTCTTTTTAGGAATAATACACGTGTCGTAAAAATGCCAGACGTGCAAGACATAGAAAGCATCTTCTGTAAAGTGTATATTGGCAATATTAAATATCTTCTTGGTGTCGTTTACAGGCCACCAAATGCTTCCCTTGATGTTATCGCAAAGCTTAAGGATTACCTTCATTGTCACGTAAAAACCGAAGATAAATTAATCATAGCGGGAGATTTAATATGCCAAATATGAATTGGGAAACGTTTATATCAGACCCATGTCAAGCTGCGGATACTCAAATATCCGATATCATGTTTCAATATGATTTGACGCAAATAGTCACCGACCCTACCAGAATAGATCAGGGGACGAAATCTATCCTAGATATATATCTTGTAAGTGGCAATATAAAAGAAAGCATGTTGTGCAGCGTCACAAATGGCATATCGGATCACAAGGCTGTGGTACTAAAGCTAAAGGGAGTTGAACTTAGTCAGCAGAGGATGGTGAAGAAATTTCCCAATTTTTCAAAAGCAGATGATGAATCTATAATTGATGTTCTGGCCTTTGAATATGATCATTTCAATGCAAGTAATCGTAGCGTTGAAGAACTGTGGCTTTGCTTTAAGAGAATGATTGAAGATTGTGTGCAGCGTTTTATCCCTTTAATTACAAAGAAAGTAGAGAATCACAATCCCTGGATAACAAGAGAGACGTTACAGCTGAAGCGAAAGTTGAAACGGTTAAAAAAAAGGTCGAACAAGGCTAACAGTCCTAATTTAAAAACAATTATTTGCAATATACGTGAAGAAATTAAAGAAAAATCTTTTCGTGACAAAGAAAAGTATTTTAATGAAAAATTGCCGTCATTTATTAAAACGTGTCCAAGAAAATTTTGGAAAGAGGTCACTCCGGGCACGTGCTCTACCGATGCATTTCTTTTAGATGGAAAATTAGAGAGTGATGAAAAAGCTGTCTGTACGGCCTTTAATAACTATTTCAATAGCGTCTATACAAAAGATAATAATCATCTCCCACCTTTCGATGCGAACCTACCACCAATATCAGATGTCACTATTTCTGAAGAGGGTATCTTTAATTTATTGCTAAATCTGGATGTTAAGAAATCTGTTGGATCAGATGAGATACCGAATGCCTTCTTAAAACGGTACGCAGAGTGGTGCGCGAAATATTTGTGTGTGTTGTATACTAGGTCTTTGAACGAAGGTGTACTCCCTGAGGACTGGAAGATTGCCCGAATTAAGCCTCTACACAAAGCAGGTGATAAAACTCAAATAAAGAATTATCGACCAGTTTCGTTAACCTCTACAGCTTGTAAAATTCTCGAGCACATAATTCACAAACAGATTGTTACATTTCTTGATGAACACAAAGTACTAACAAAAGCGCAGCATGGATTTAGACGTGGATATTCTACCACTACACAGCTGGTTGAAACCATCCATGATTTTGCTGCCGCACTAAATGAAGGTGAACAGCTAGATGCCATTTTTATGGACTTCCAAAAGGCCTTTGATAAAGTGTCGCATAAAAAATTACTTCATAAATTGCAATATATCTTGAAAAATCCGAAACTTATAGTATGGATACGAGCGTATCTTGAAAACAGGCAACAATTTGTTTCATTTAATGACAGTTGTTCCAGCAAACTACCTGTGGATTCCGGCGTACCTCAGGGCTCGGTCCTCGGACCTCTTTTTTTTCTATTATATATAAATGATATAATGAATGGCCTTTCTGTAAGTGTAAAGCTTTATGCTGATGATTGTGTATTATACACGAAGGTATCAACTGCTGGAGATCAGATAAGGCTCAATAATCAATTCAACAAGGTCATCTCTTGGTGCCAGGAATGGCAAATGTCAATTAATTACAACAAAACTGTTTATATGAAAATAACACTAAAGCAAAATCCTTTATGTTATCAGTACGGCACAAATAGCGTCAATCTTACAGAAGTTGCTGAATACAAGTACCTTGGAGTATGGATAACTAATGATCTAAACTGGAACAAACACGTCGATACAACTACAGGTAAATGTCTACGGAAACTTTTTTTCTAAAGCGATCCTTAAAATATTCTACCCCGTCTGTACGCATGTTGGCATATAAAACACTCATTCGTCCAATGTTGGAATATGCTGTAATAATATGGGATCCATTCACTAAACGTAATAATCAATTAGAAAAAGTGCAGAACAAGGGCTTACGTTTTATTTATAACTCCTACGGTAGAACATCCGTATCTGAATTATTGGTAAAAAGCGGTCTGCAACCCGTTGTGGACAGAAACCGCACTTGCCGGCTTAAGTTTTTCTATCAATTAATAAATGGTCATTTAAATGTTGACAATGCAGGCATTCTTCGGTATTCTTCCGGTTACGCAACTCGCAAGCGACATAGCAAAACGATAACTCCTTTACCTTCACGGATTAACTGCCACAAGTATTCGTTCTTCCCTAGAACTATTAATGACTGGAATAGCCTGACAAATGATGTCGTTTTACAGAAGAAACTGTCATTGTTTGAAAACAGCATCGCCTAAACCATCACTACACATTGCATTGTATTATTTGTTTTATTGTAATTATTGTGTTAGTCTATAACCCGTATTCTACGTGTTACGTTATTATGTGTTATGTTACTCGAAAAATTTGTTGAAATAAGCGTTTGTGAACCTTCGCCTTGTATATTCAAATCGTACGATTTATTGTGTTTTCATTATTTTTTTGTATGTACCGATTCTCGAACATTTTTTTTTCCCACCCTGCCATGATCTTTCAGCTGAAGGATCGCAGTATTTATAAATAAATAAATAAAAAAAAACAGTAATGCCAAGGAATGTACAGGGGAAGTTATTAAAACCAATGGAATGTAAATAAGAAGAAAGAAAAGTGGATGAAGAAATTACCAACTGTGAGCAGGAATCGAACCTACGACCTTCGAATTACGCGTTCGATGCTCTAACCACTGAGCTATCACAGCGGCCCTCCCTCCATCCACTTTTTTGGGTTTATCTGTGAATTTATAAGTAGGAGTGACAGTCAGCGCCATCTATGAGCCAAACAACGAGTGTGAAAACACTCTTATGCACATGTTTGGCGCCACGTAGCACGTGAACTTATTATGAGCGGGCAGCTGATTAATTGTCCCTCTTATACAACCTAAACCACCAAGTCTGCCAGTACGAGACCCTCGTTCAATGAAATAAGAGAAAGAAGTGTATACCTAAGGGCTCGTTTTTCCGTGTTTTTAACACTATATTAATGAGATATAACAGACAGTAATGCCAAGGAATGTACAGGGGAAGTTATTAAAACCAATGGAATGTAAATAAGAAGAAAGAAAAGTGGATAAAAAAATTACCAACTGTGAGCAGGAATGGAACCTACGACCTTCGAATTACGCGTTCGATGCTCTAACCACTGAGCTATCACAGCGGCCCTCCCTCCATCCACTTTTTTGGGTTTATCTGTGAATTTAGAAGTAGGAGTGACAGTCAGCGCCATCTATAAGCCAAACAACGAGTGTGAAAACACTCTTATGCGCATGTTTGGCGCCACGTAGCACGTGAACTTATTATGAGCGGGCAGCTGATTAATTGTCCCTCTTATACAACCTAAACACACCAAGTCTGCCAGTACGAGACCCTCGTTAAATGAAATAAGGGAAAGAAGTGTATACCTAAGGGCTCGTTTTTCCATGTTTTTAACACTATATAATGAGATATAACAGACAGTAATGCCAAGGAATGTACAGGGGAAGTTATTAAAATCAATGGAATGTAAATAAGAAGAAAGAAAAGTGGATGAAAAAATTACCAACTGTGAGCAGGAATCGAACCTACGACCTTCGAATTACGCGTTCGATGCTCTAACCACTGAGCTATCACAGCGGCCCTCCCTCCATCCACTTTTTTGGGTTTATCTGTGAATTTAGAAGTAGGAGTGACAGTAAGCGCCATCTATAAGCCAAACAACGAGTGTGAAAAAACTCTTATGCGCATGTTTGGCGCCACGTAGCACGTGAACTTATTATGAGCGGGCAGCTGATTAATTGTCCCTCTTATACAACCTAAACACACCAAGTCTGCCAGTACGAGACCATCGTTCAATGATATAAGGGAAAGAAGTGTATACCTAAGGGCTCGTTTTTCCGTGTTTTTAACGTACGTCACACGCGGTGGTTCTGGGAAAATTGATTTAAGTTGTTCGCTTTGTAGAAGTATGTTACGGTGCATTTTTGAAGTGGCATTTACGTGTTGCGCAGGTGCGGAAAATGTTAGAACAAGGTTAGTGCAGGAGAAGACCGGATGCTTATTCTTGGTGCTTAAAAGCGTTTTGCGGTCCTGGTTACTTGCCCTTTTTATGGTGTCATCTATAATGTTGGATGGGTATTTTTGTTTTGATAAAGCATTCCGAAGCTGCGCACAATCGCAATTAAAATCAGTTTCTTGAGAGCATATTCTTTTAAAACGAAGGGCCTGGCGATAGGGTAAGCTGCTTTTAGAGTGCTTGACATGGTTGCTATTAAATTGAAGGTACTGTTGAGTATCACTTGGCTTTCTGTAAACTTTAGTGGCAAGCTTGCCGTCACACAATGTCACTGTTACATCAAAAAAGTTGATAGTTTGTCCTGAGTAGGTAGGAGAGAATTAAATGAACGGATAAGCGTTGTTGAAATCGCGAACGAACGATAAGAGATGAGGTTCACCGTGCGGCGAAATCATAAATATATCGTCAAGTTACCTTTTGTAGTACAATGGTTTAAGTGAACGGTTTGTAAGAAATTCGTTTTCGTGTATGCCTATGAAAATATTGGCATAATTAGGGCATATGGGTGTGCCCATCGAGGTACCATTAACTTGAAGGTAATCAGTGCCGTCAAATTCAAAGTTGTTAGATTCGAAGACGAATTTTAAAAATGTTATCAAAGTCAAGCTGTCAATTATTTTGTCACAGACAGACTCGTATGAGTGAAGTACTGCTCGTATTCCATCCACATGAGGAATGTTTGTATATAGGGACGCTACGTCAAGGGTAACCAGGAGTGAACCAGGGGGGACAGAGAGGTCAACGATGTCGGACAAGAAGTGGTTTGTGTCTTTGATGTACGATGGAAAAGAAGACGGAATTCGGTTAATAACAAATGACGCCGCTCCCGGCCACCTCCCTTCGACCCTTGACCTGACCAGCTGGCCCCCATTGAACTGTCCTTCTGTAAATCATCTGTTGGGTTCCGGTTGCGTTCATAATCATATGGTGGTTTTGGGACGTTAAACCCCACAAATCAATCAATGGGTTCCGGGAGCCCTTCCAGCTCTATTCAGGCAAACAAATACTCATCGAGCTTACCTACAACAAGCGGTCGCCAGACACGCGGTGCCTCCGCGCATGAGCGGACTAGTGAAAGCAGTAAGGATGAATCTGTACCCAGAGGACCAGTCCTCTAATCCTGTCGAACTATTTGCCTCTCGGAGAATGGCTCGTTGGCTTGCCAACTACCGAGCATCCATCGTTCACCTTCACAATCTACTACGAAGTCAACCTCGGACGACCACGTTCAGCCAATTCTAGGGTTGTCGAAATCGCCCGTGACGTGCACCAATCACTTGCCTCGAGTATCGGACAACCAGCTGCCTTCTAGCCAGCCCAACGACACGATCCCTGCAGTAGTACAGTCGACAACGGACAATTTCCTTTCAAACCCGCCATGTATACAACAGCCGATGCCTACTACGTCCAAAACTGTCAGTGTTTCGACTTCTGGTGCCCCTACTGTTCAAGCCTCCCGTACTTACTGCAAACTCATCGCACCGATGGCCCTGTAAAAAGCAAGGCCCAGTGACTACCATCCACACGTCCTGGTAAAAATTCTTCCGACTACTCTGTATCTAGAATATTCTTAAAAATTCACAAAGTGATAGAAAAGCGGATTCGGTGCGAATTGCATATCTCTACGTTAAAAACTTATTCAGAAGCTAGCATTGTACCTAGAGGCCTCCGCATTGTCAATAAACCCGCTAAAACTAGCAAGTCTGGTTCTGAGGTTGTCGCGTGGTACGAGGTGCTCTCGAGAGCTTCTTTTGAATTGGTGCACATTGTCATTCGCCTTTACGAAACATCGCTCAAAGCCATTCGTAACCAAGAAAGCCAATTGCTTTCCCATCATGAACTCGCCATCCATGAATGCGCGCTGCTGGCAGCATACCAGCGAAAAAAATCAGATGAAGTATATGCAGCTAAAGGAAGGAAGCTTGTCAGGGACAAAGCTATTACGCCTCATACTTCCCCGATAAGGCATACCACTGAAATTTCTTCAAAATCCACAAACTCCAGACCTCTAGGTGACCCCCTATTATCACGTAACGTAGTCAACCTGTCTTCCTGTGAACTTTCCGCTGATGAAATTTTACTATTGTCAAGAAAAATTGAACTTTCCGCTGGTGAAATTTTACTATTGTCAAATTTTACTATCGTTTCCGGCATTGGTACAGTTACGGAACTGGTCTCTCAATTTGTAGATACAGTAATTGACCGAAATCCGTCTTCTTTTCCATCGTACATCAAAGACACAAACCACTTCTTGTCCGACATCGTTGACCTCTCTGTCCCCCCTGGTTCACTACTGGTTACCCTTGACGTAGCGTCCCTATATACGAACATTCCTCATGCGGATGGAATACGAGCAGTACTTCACTCATACGAGTCTGTCTGTGACAAAATAATTGACAGCCCGACTTTGATAACCTTTTTAAAATTCGTCTTCGAATCTAACAACTTTTAATTTGACGGCGCTCATTACCTTCAAGTTAATGGCACCTCGATGGGCACACCTATAGGCCATAATTATGCCAATATTTTCATGGGCATACTCGAAAACGAATTTTTGACAAGCTGTTCACTTAAACCATTGTACTACAAAAGGTACATTGCTGATATATTTATGATTTGGCAGCACGTTGAACCTCATCTCTTATCGTTCATTCACGATTTCAACAACGCTCATCCGTCCATTTCACTCTCTCATACCTACTCAGGACAAACCATCAACTTTCTTGACGTAACAGTGACATTGTGTGACGGCAACCTTGCCACTAAAGTTTACAGAAAGCCAAGTGATACTCAACAGTACCTTCATTTTAATAGCAACCATGTCAAGCACTCTAAAACCAACATACTCTATAGCCAGGCCCTTCGTTTTAAAAGAATATGCTCTCAAGAAACTGATTTTATTTCCAATTGTGCGCAGCTTCGGAATGCTTTATCAAAACAAAAATACCCTTCCAAGATTATAGATGACGCCATAAAAAGGGCAAGTAACCAGGACCGCAAAACGCTTTTAAGCACCCAGAATAAACAGCCGGTCTTCTCCTGCACTGACCTTGTTCTAACATTTTCCGCGCCTGCGCAACACGTAAATGCCATTTTAAGAAAGCACAATAACATACTTCTACAAAGCGAACGACTTAAATCTATTTTCTCAGAACCACCGCGTGTGACGTACAGAAGAGTGCAAAATCTGCGTGACCTACTCACGTCGTCAAAAAGCGCACGCAGTAAACCTACTGGCTGCCGTCTTTGCAACAAACCTCGTTGCAAAGTCTGCCAGCATATGACCACTTCACTTATCGCAAACAGCACCGCATCTAACTACAGCGTGAAAAGAAATGGTGACTATAACTGCGACACGCGTAATGTAGTTTACCTCCTGGAATGCTTAGTCTGTGGAATGCAGTACTTAGGCGAAACCGAAACACCCTTCCGATATCGGTTTAACAATCACAAGGCTCATATCTCTTCACTTCCTCACCTTCCAATATAAAGCATGCTAACGCAATGGGCCACTCATTTAACAACATTAGAGCCACGATTCTGGAGTCTAGCTTCCGAATGCATCATGACAGGGAAGTGCGCGAATTATTTCTCATCTTTAAGTTCAATACAATTGCAGGCGGTTTAAATGAGAGTACTGGGAAACTCAGCGTCTTGCATCAGTGACCCCTGTAGATGTTATTGCTTGTACCAGCTGTAATCCTTGTGCACGTGTCGTGACTTGTTATTTGTTTGTTTATAAGTAGGATGTGATACGGGGGCCCCAATATAGATTTCATGTCTGATTGTTGTACTTGTTTTTATGATGTTTGCACTCACATGATTATTGCAAACGAAACGTATGCGCTCATATGCTGTTGCACCACTGTTACATCTGTAATCTGACGAAGGCCGGTCCCACGGCTGAAACCTAAGGAAACCTTTCCGTTTTTCGACGTGCGTCTTCTTTTTTATTCATACTATTTACCGGCGTCCAAGAATTTATTCCCTGCAATCATATACATCATCATCATCATCATCATCATCAGCCTGGCTAGGTCCACTGCAGGACAAAGGCCTCTCCCATGCTCCGCCAGTTAACCCGGTCCTGTGCTTGCTGCTGCCAATTTATACCCGCAAACTTCTTAATTTCATCTGCCCACCTAACCTTCTGTCTCCCCTTAACTCGCTTCCCTTCTCTAGGAATCCAGTTAGTTACTCTTAACGACCAGCGGTTATCCTGTCTACGCGCTACATGCCCGGCCCATGTCCATTTCTTCTTCTTTATTTCAACTATGATATCCTTAACCCCCGTTTGTGCCCTAATCCACTCCGCTCTCTTCTTGTCTCTCAAGGTTACACCTACCATTTTTCTTTCCATTGCTCGATGCGTCATCCTCAATTTAAGCTGAACCCTCTTTGTGAGTCTCCAGGTTTCTGCTCCGTAGCTAAGTACCGGCTATATACAGCTGTTATATACCTTCCTCTTAAGGAATAATGGCAATCTACATGTCATAATTTGAGAGTGCTTGCCGAATGTGCTCCACCCCATTTTTATTCTTCTAGTTACTTCAATCTCGTGGTTAGGCTCTGCGGTTATTACTTGCCCTAAGTAGACATAGTCTTTTACCTTTACAACTTCAAGTGCACTATTACCTATCTCGAAGCGCTGTTCCTTTCTGAGGTTGTTCTACATTACTTTCGTTTTCTGCAGAATAATTTTAAGACCCACCTTTCTGCTCTCCTTGTGTAACTCCGTAATCATGAGTTGCAATGCGTCCCCTTAGTTACTCAGCAATGCAATGTCATCGGCGAAGCGCAGGTTACTAAGGTATTCTCCATTAACTCTTATTCCTAACTGTTCCCATTCTAGGCTTCTGAAAACCTCCTGTAAGCACGCGGTAAATAGCATTGGGGAGATTGTGTCCCCCTGTCTTGCACCCTTCTTGATTGGTATTCTGTTGCTTTCTTTATGAAGCACTATGGTAGCAGTTGATCCCCTGTAGATTTCTTCCAGAATGTTTATATATACTTCATCTACGCCCTGATTCCACAGTGTCTGCATTACGGCTGATATCTCTACTGAATCAAACGCCTTCTCATAATCTACGAAGGCTATGTATAGTGTTTGGTTATACACTGAGCATTTCTCTATTACCTGATTGATAGTATGAATGTGGTCAATTGTTGAGTAGCCTGTTCGAAATCCTGCTTGTTCCTTTGGTTGATTGAATTCTATTGATTTCTTTACTCTGTTAGCAATTACCTTTGTAAATAGCTTGTACACAACAGAGATCAAGCTGATCGGCCTGTAATTCTTCAAGTCCTTGTCATCCTTTCTTATGTATTAAGATGATGTTAGCGTTCTTCCAAGACTTTGGTACCCTTCGCGTCAGGAGACACCTCGTAAACAGGGTGGCTAGTTTTTCTAACACAATCTGTCCTCCATCTTTCAGCAGATATGATGTTACCTGATCCTCACCAGCAGCTTTGCCTCTTTGCATGCTCTCCAAAGCTTTTCTGACTTCTTCTATCATTACTTGTGGGGTGTCATCTGGGTTACTGCTAGTTCTCATTGTATTAAGGTCGTGGTTGTCTCGGCTACTGTACAGATTTTTGTAAAACGCCTCCGCTATTTTGACTATCCTATCCATATTGGTAGTTAATTTGCCTTCTTTGTCCCTTAGTGCATACATCCGACTTTTGCCTATCCCAAGTTTCCTCTTCACTGCTTTGAAGCTTCCTCCGTTTTTCAGAGCGTGTTCAATTCTCTCCATGTTATACCTTCTCACATCGCATACTTTACCGTCTATAAATCAACTTCGAAAGCTCTGCCAGTTCTATTTCGTCTGTTGTACTTGACACTTTCATGATTTGACGCTTCTTAATTAGGTTCTTTGTTTCCTGGGAAAGCTTGCCAGTGTCCTGTCTAACTACCCTGCCTCCAACTTCCACTGCACACTCCGTAATGATACTCGTCAGATTATCATTCATTGTATCTACGCTAAGGTTGTTTTCCTCACTAAGGGCCGAGTACCTGTTCTGCAGCGACACTCTGAATACCTGTACTTTCCCTCTCAGTGCTTAGCTCCTTTGATTGGCTTCTTGCGTATCAGTTTCTGTCGTTCCTTCTTCAAGTCGAGGCGAATTCGAGACCGTACCATTCTATGGTCACTGCAATCGTACCTTGCCAACCACTTCCACATCCTGCACGATTCCTAGGTGTGCAATCATTATAAAGTCTATTTCGTTCTTATTTTCGCAATTAGGGCTCTTCCCTGTCCACTTGCGGTTTTTCTCATTTTCGGTAGAAGGTATTCAAAATTCGTAAATTATTTGCGTTCTGCGAATTCTACTAGTAGCTCTCCTCTGGCGTTTCTAGTGCCGATGCCCTAATCTCCTACTGCCTGGTCTCCAGCCTGCTTCTTCCCTACCTTTGCATTAAAGTAGCCCATCACTACAGTATACTGTGTTTTACCTTACTCATTGCCGATTCCACGTCTTCATAGAAGCTTTACACTGAAGCGTCATCATGGGTGGATGTAGGCGCGTAAGCTTGTACTACCTTCATCTTGTATCTTTTATTCAGTTAATTACCAATACCTACCACCCTTTCATTGATGCTATAATATTCCTCTATGTTGCCAGCTCTGTTTCTGTGAATTAGGAACCCCACTCCCAGTTCTGTTCTGTCTGCCAAGCCCCGATAGCAAAGGATGTGCCAATTCTGTAGCACCGTATAGGCCTCATCTGTCCTCCTAATCTCACTGAGCCCTATTATATACCATTTAACACCCTCTAGCTCCTCGAATAGTACAGCTAGACATCCCTCACTAGATAAGGTTCTAGCGTTAAACGTTGCCAAGTTCAGGTTCAAAATGCCGGCCTGTAGTCCTGAGATTCTTAGCACCCTCTGCTGCGTTGCAGATCTGACCACCGCCGTAGTCTGTTGCTTCGCAACCTGCTGAGGACTGAGGGCCGTGAGTTATTTGGCGTATCCGTGTGGGAGGTAGTGGGCCAGATACTGCACCAGAGTGGCCAATCATTCTTTGGTGAGTGAGTGCGTTCCCGGCGGTGGTTACCGTGTGAGGCCGCACCCCAGGCCTCTTATTGTTG
>WOVY01011369.1:0-17800 GCA_013436015.1 Rhipicephalus annulatus | reverse complement strand
AACGGACCTTCTCATCATCATCATCATCATAAGCCTGACTACGTCCACTGCAGGACAAAGGCCTCTCCCATGTTCCGCCAGTTAGCCCGGTCCTGTGCTTGCTGCTGCCAATTTATACCCGCAAACTTCTTAATCTCATCTGCCCACCTAACCTTCTGTCTCCCCCTAACCCGCTTGCCTTCTCTGGGAATCCAGTCAGTTACCCTTAATGACCAGCGGTTATCCTGTCTACGCGCTACATGCCCTGCCCATGTCCATTTCCTCTTCTTGATTTCAGCTATGATATCCTTAACCCCCGTTTGTTCCCTAATCCACTCTGCTCTCTTCTTGTCTCTTAAGGTTACACCTACCATTTTTCTTTCCATTGCTCGCTGCGTCGTCCTCAATTTAAGTTGAACCCCTCTTTGTGAGTCTCCAGGTTTCTGCTCCGTAGCTAAGTACCGGCAAGATACAGCTGTTATATACCTTCCTCTTGAGGAACAGTGGCAATCTACTTGTCATAATTTGAGAGTGCCTGCCGAATGTGCTCCACCCCATTCTTATTCTTCTAGTTACTTCAATCTCGTGGTTAGGCTCTGCGGTTATTACCTGCCCTAAGTAGACATAGTCTTTTACAACTTCAAGTGCACTATTACCTATCGCAAAGCGCTGCTCCTTTCCGAGGTTGTTGTACATTACTTTCGTTTCCTGCAGATTAATTTTAAGACCCACCTTTCTGCTCTCCTTGTCTAACTCCGTAATCATGAGTTGCAATTCGTCCCCTGAGTTACTCAGCAATGCAATGTCATCGGCGAAGCGCAGGTTTACTGAGGTACTCTCCATTAACTCTTATCCCTAACTGTTCCCATTCTAGGCTTCTGAAAAACGTCCTGTGAGCACGCAGTGAATAGCATTGGGGAGATTGTGTCCCCCTGCCTTACACCCTTCTTTATTGGTATTCTGTTGCTTTCTTTATGAAGCACTATGGTAGCAGTTGATCCCTGTAGATTTCTTCCAGAATGTTTATATATATTACATCTACGCCTTGATTCCGCAGTGTCTGCATGACGGCTGATATTTCTACTGAATCAAACGCCTTCTCGTAATCTATGAAGGCTATGTATAGTGGTTGGTTATACTCTGAGCATTTCTCTATTACCTGATTGATAGTATGAATGTGGTCAATTGTTGAGTAGCCTGCTCTAAATCCTGCTTGTTCCTTTGGTTGATTGAATTCTAATGTTTTCTTTACTCTGCTAGCAATTACCTTTGTAAATAGCTTGTATACTACAGAGAGCAGCTGATCGGCCTGTAATTCTTCAAGTCCTTGTCATCTCCTTTCTTATGTATTAAGATGATGTTAGCGTTCTTCCAAGACTCTGGTACTTTTCCCGTCAGGAGACACCTCGTAAATAGAGTGGCTAGTTTTTCTAACACAATCTGTCCTCCATCTTTCAGCAGATCTGATGTTACCCGATCCTCACCAGCAGCTTTGCCTCTGTGCATGCTCTCCAAAGCTTTTCTGACTTCTTCTATCATTACCGGTGGGGTGTCGTCTGGGTTACTGCTAGTTCTTATAGTATTAAGGTCGCGGTTGTCTCGGCTACTGTACAGATCTCTTTAAAACTCCTCCGCTATTTTAACTATCCTATCCATATTGGTAGTTATTTTGCCTTCTTTGTCCCTTAGTGCATACATCCGCCTTTTGCCTATCCCAAGTTTCCTCTTCACTGCTTTGACGCTTCCTCCGTTTTTCAGAGCGTGCTCAATTCTCTCCATGTTACACCTTCTTACATCGCATACTTTACGTCTATTAATCAACTTCGAAAGCTCTGCCAGTTCTATTTTGTCTGTTGTACTTGACACTTTCATGATTTGACGCTTCCTAATTAGGTTCTTCGTTTCCTGGGAAAGCTTGCCGGTGTCCTGTCTAGCTACCCTGCCTCCAACTTCCACTGCACACTAAGTGATGATACTCGTCAGATTATCATTCATTGTATCTACGCTAAGGTTGGTTTTCCTCACTAAGAGCCGAGTACCTGTTCTGCAGTGACACTCTGAATTCCTGTACTTTCCCTCTCAGTGCTAGCTCATTGATTGCCTTCTTGCGTATCAGTTTCTGTCGTTCCTTTTTCAAGTCTAGGCGGATTCGAGCCCGTACCATTCTATGGTCACTGCATCTTACCTTGCCAACCACTTCCACAATCCTGCACGACTCCTGGATGTGCAGTCATTATAAAGTCTATTTCGTTCTTATTTACGCCATTAGGGCTCCTCCATGTCCACTTGCGGTTTTCTCGTTTTCGGTAGAAGGTATTCAAAATACGCAGATTATTGCGTTCTGCGAATTCTACTAGTAGCTCTCCTCTGGCGTTTCTAGTGCCGATGCCATAATCTCCTACTGCCTGGTCTCCAGCCTGCTTCTTCCCTACCTTTGCATTAAAGTCGCCCATTACTATAGTATACTGTGTTTTCACCTTACTCATTGCCGATTCCACGTCTTCATAGAACCTTTCAACTGAAGCGTCATCATGGCAGGATGTAGGCGCGTAAGCCTGTACTACCTTCATTTTGTATCTTTTATTCAGTTTAATTACAATGCCTACCACCCTTTCATTAATGCTATAGTAATCCTCTATGTTGCCAGCTATGTTTCTGTGAATTAGGAACCCTACTCCCAGTTCTCTTCTGTCTGCCAAGCCCCGATAGCAAATGACGTGCCCATTCTGTAGCACAGTATAGGCCTCATCTGTCCTCCTAACCTCACTCAGCCCTATTATATCCCATTTAATGCCTTCTAGCTCCTCGAATAATACAGCTAGACTTCCCTCACTAGATAACGTTCTAACGTTGAACGTTGCTAAGTTCAAGTTCCAATGGTGGCCTGTCCGTATCCAGAGATTCCTAGCACCCTCTGCTGCTTTGCAGATCTGACCGCCGCCGTGGTCAGTTGCTCCGCAGCTGGTGGGGACTGAGGGCCGTGAGTTATTTGACGAATGCCTACGGGAGGGGGTGGCCAGATACTGCACCAGGGTGGCCAATCCTTCTCTGGTGTGATCATCGGTGCGTACCGGCTTTAAGCCGGTACGCACCGATGGTACCGGCTTAAAGCCGGCTTAACCGGACTTCTGGAGCTGCATAAATAAAAAAATTGCAACGACGACAGAACTAAAAATGTAGATAACAACTTCTTTTAAGTATCTCAGTGATTATTTCTCCGTCTTCACAGAGGATGACGGCACAAAAATATGCATGCCCCTCTTGAACAAAATCCCAAGAGCCGCTTTCAATAACCGAAGCAGGCGCTTCGGTTGCTGACAAACTTATGCAAAAACAATTGATATCTGACACTATATCCAGTACATCTTTCACTGATAGGCACGTGTGCTTAGATTTGGGTCCACGTTAGAGAAACCCAGGTGGTCGAAACTTTCGGAGCCCTCCACTATGGCGTCTAGCATAATTACATGAAGGTTTCGGGACGTTGAACCCCCTACAGCTACATTATATTTACTCTTCGCCGATACACAAGATTAATAGTCATGTACTTGATAATAAGCCGCGGGAGCTTCCCTAATGACTAGAAAACCGCTAAATTAAGAACACGTAAAAAATAATGAAGTAAGACCAAGCTCTTCAACTACAGACCAATAGCACTAACATGCATAGCTTGCAAACTATTGGGCACATCATCTTAATCCATATAGCTAAACACTTCGAAAAGGACAAAATAGTAACACACTTTCGGCGTGGCATTCGAAAAGCTGGCTCCACATTCACGCATCTGCTTCAGCTTGCTCACGGGTATCGCTAAGCGTTGGCCTACATAAACACATCGATATGATCTTTGCAGACTTCTCAAATGTTCTCCACTGCATGTAACACAATAAACTCGTTCACAGATGTGACCTTACCTAGGAGAAAGAACGCCTTTTCGAATGAAGAAAAGGTTATTGTTCGAATCGCAGTTAGCGTGTAAAAGTCAGCCAGCACGGCTCATATTCCTATAAGACAAGTTCAAGATCCGGCATTCCACAAGCGCATCGCCTCCAGTCTTATTTCTTGTATACATTAATGATCTGGCTTCTCATATACCCTATGTCATGTCATGTCAGCATTTTTGTGGTGGCTGTGGTTTGCACCAATTAATGGGTTGTTGTAATGATATTGTAAGAATAAACATCATTTTGTCATTCTCATTCAAATGGCTTGAAATAGGTGAGTTACTAAGTAAACTAAAAAAAACAGCTGTTCTATTAATACATAGACCTATAGACACTCATCCCAGTGGAAGACATAGACACTCATCCCAGTGGAAGTGTTTGAATACTTAGGCTGAACCGTAGCCCTCGGTGAACAACGTTAGCTCGTCCTCACTAAACATTTTATTTACAAATAGACGTTTCACATTAGTGCACCCACGCACGAAACTATTAGCATACCAAACAAACTGTCGTCACACCAACTTTGGAAGACGCTAACGTTGTCTTGTTTCCTTCCACTAGAGAACTTGTTAACAAACTAGCAGTATTTAAAAGGAAGGCACAATGATACATTAACAAGAAATGAAAAGTGAGCAGCTTGAACTGATGGCGCAAGACTGGAATCCTCAGCGGAGCTGGTGTTTGATTAGCTAAATTGTGCTAGTAAAGCCAAGCCAAGCTTGTACAAAAGGCGCAGTTTTTGATAATACTAAGTATGGGCAGACTTGGCTACACGTCACATTACTACCTATTACGTGCCGTTGTGATTTCAGTCACGTGACTTGTTATCACGTGACGTCATCTTCATTCGCGTGACTAGTTTTTTACGTGACGTTACTCAATTTCAGTCCTGTGACTATCGTTTTTTTACGATATTTTACGTCAGTTTCTGGTCGTGTAACAGTCTAGCCCATCATTATTTTCATATCCCACGTCGTACAAATAGGTGTACGCTTCGGAAGGGAAAAGCACAAGTCGAAGAACATGAAGCATGTGCGTATAGCGGTTGATGATGATGATAATTCGTGTTTGCGCAACCTGGCGCTACAAAAAGGCCTAAAAACTTCGCTCCTAATTGCAAGGAAATGAAATGAAGGAGCTGTGTCATATATGCTGTAAAAGCAAAGCAGAGGTAGAAAAGGGCAAAACAAGCCCGTACCGCTCAATTCGCCCCCACTAAGAGCAATGAGCCCCACCCTAAACACGCGAGAAGACTTTCCAGAAGAATCAATCAAACATATCGGTCTCCTCACTTTACAAAAACAAGCCAAGCTCGCGCGACTAGAAATGTCGTCTCAGTTAACCCACAGAGATATCAAGATAGGTATTTCCAATATCTTATCTGTAACCCAAACATGACAAACCGGGCACAAACAGCCATTATCATTACACGAGCATGCTATACAAACAAAAAGTAATTAGCTTACATTTTTTTTACTTTAATGATGCATGAATGGAAGAGGTTGGATCCCAGTATAACAAACAGTGTAACTTTATAATCACCTTAAACATCGATAAAAAAGGAAATACATGCTATACTCAATAATGAGCTGCCGGTATCATCGTTATTTCTTTTTTAGATATTTATTCATATTCATTACGCTGCATTCATAATTCTTTACCTACCAAAATTGGAAAGGTGCAATACCTATTATGTTACGGTAAGCTGGGTGCCTACCAATGCGTAAAATTTCTCGTTCAATATAGTTATCTGCATCATTGTTGTATTTTTTGATATCCTTTAATTTTTGAGATTGTTTTCATACACCTGTTCCCCAGTTTTACCACTGAAGTACATCTGTGGTCATTCTTGATCTTTAGTAACTTTCCATGTTATCTAACTTTTGCTATTTGCATTGTTACGTTGGCATAAGGAAACATACCCTTCCTGTGATGATCCTTCATGGGTAGACAGAGTAAATAAATAAATTAATAAATAAATAAACAAATAAATAAATAAAATGTTTTTGGAAATAAAATGTAATGTAACCAAGGTGCCCGACAGGCTCCACGAAACAAAACTTCCCAAGTTACTATAGTGTGTTTCATCGTAGCAAAAAAAATCAGCGCATACTTTACGATGACACAGAGAAAGAAAACGAGGTACAGGTGCTCCACCTTTCCACAGCGCTCTTGAAGTCCGTCCTCGTAACATGTGGGCTGTTTTTTGCTTTGTAATAAAAAGCCAACTCGACATGTGTTATTCACAGTAGAATTGGGAGTCAGACTAGGAACAGGAATTTTTATCGGTGCTGTCTATATTTCCACAACAAACTAAGTATGACGCGAGTCGACCAGTACGAGCGTATACACACCCATTTCACAATCTCTGCTGTGAAATTGGCAGGCTTTGTGAGATTGTCCGGATTCCATGTCACACTTGACGCGTCACTCACATTGAACTGAAATGCTTTTTCTTGCCTTTGTAGAGAGCTGTAATATTGGCTAAAAGAATGAAGGGAGTTACAACTCCCTTATGTATGAGCCACCTGCCCGTCTCTTTGGAATTAAAATTATTACAGTTACTTTTACGATTGCAGTGACCGTAGTAGCGAAATGGCTGGGCTGTCCCCGTTAGTGGGGTCCTGTAAAAATAAAAAGAAAGGAAGTAGTTTTTCATTCAAACGACACTCTACACGCCTAATTCACGCAGAAATGAAATGACGACTACACGCCAGAAAAGAAAGTGGGTAAAAAACTGCTAAATTTGAGAAAGAGGGCAGTGCAGCCCATTGGTGCTTGGAATATTTAAACCACTTTTTAATTTCTTCATCTTTAAATGTGGCAAGTGCACGGTAGATACTACTGCACCGTACTGAATGTACATTATTGCTCCTTTTCATAATGAGTTTGTAAATATATTTGCATCAAATAATTTTTCGTTCAATGCTACGATAGTGTGAACTTCAGAGAATAGGAACAAAAGAACACGACACACGTATAATACATAGGTAGGCAAAATTGTAGATTTAGCCCAGACTCACTCACGAACTATTTTCTGCCTTTAATACTCATTCGGACTGAAGATTCACCAAAGGTTTTCTGAGCTGGATTCCCTCCAACTCCAACTCACCAAAACATTACTCTCTCAGACTCCCTCGGGCTCCAACTCATGGCTATATCTGAGTGAGTCTGAGTCAGTCGACTAGAATTAGCCATTTAGATTATGGTGTCAATGCTCTTTAATACCAATATCTGGCTTAATCGGTGCTCTTCTTGGCTTCTTTTATTAGCACTTTCGAATACGAGTTATGAGTGGTTGCAAACAGCAAGTACATTTTTGTTGAGACAGACTACAACATAAGATTTATTTATATAGACCTTCCACTGGACAGCTAGCGGGGAAAGGAGTACAAGGCATCTCCATACGTAATTCCCACCTTTGATAAATAAATATTGAAATGCTGTATGAAGGATACTGCTTCAGAATGCGTGTTAGCAGACGTGAGTGTAAACGTGAATCCAGCTAAAGCTTATAGTAGTGCTTAATATGGGTAGATGTTTTCACTGTAAATTCTAGGTTTTCAGTGAAAGTAAAGCTTTTTGATTGATTGAGGGATTGATTGATTGATTGATTGATTGATTGATTGATTGATTGATTGATTGATTGATTGATTGATTGATTGATTGATTGATTGATTGATTGATTGATTGATTGATAGGTGTGACACGTAAGGCCATAACTTGCAACTGAAGTAATTGAATCAGTGAGCCCTCGATTGCCTCGTCAAAGAAAGAAATATGCTTTCAAGATGTAGCACTTGAAAATGTCACGTGAATTATGATTGAGTCACTTTTTTTTAGTTGAATGTGTATAAGGAGAGGTTGGTGCCAATGTGTGGCGCCGGCTATTACTCTTTTCTTGCACAAAAGTCGACATCGCACATTTTGTAGCAAACACAAGGAAATACATAAGTACATAGCACAACGCTTACACAATGAGTCCACGCTTTTCAATACTGAATGACTACACTACATAGAAATGAGTCCACACCACACAGAGTTAGTAAAAACACAAGTAATGACGCCAATTCAAGTGTTCACACAAAACATGAAAGTTCAATAAAATGTCTAATGTGATCTTGTCGCTTAAATACTGAACTGTTTTCAGAAAGGTTTTCCCAAAACTATCGTAGTGAAACACGAAAATAAAGTTTTGAAACATACCAGTTAACAGTGATGAAGTACATATTTTTGTTAAGTACTTTTGAGCAATTTGTGATTCCTCCAGAAAGTGAATGACTGCACGAGCTGCAATGGCTTGTAGCTTTTCTTTTGGCCATGGACTCAAAATTTTGCAATTGATGGAGGTCGCTTATCCAAAAATTGAGTTTTTGAAAAAACGTTCTTTCAAGGTACGTCATGATTTTTACAATGCAGAAGATTGTGCTCCACTTCTTCATGAGCTTCTCCACATAAGCAGGTAGGAGTTTGCTTTTGAATATTACTGGTGTCTGATTGTGGAGTGAAGTGGCGCAGGTCCACGGTTATCATTCAAAATTTTTGTCTCAACAACAAATATTTCACTGTGAAGTCATGTCTTGCGTGTGTCGTGATCTTTCATTGTTGGGCTGAAATTTGTGTTATAGTAGAATCAGTACATTAACGACTAAACTGAACATGCACATTGCTCACCATAATCTTTTTATAATACGCAGCATGCACTGACATAAGCAGCACTTACCCTTGTAAGCAATATGAGCGGGATCATGTGAACGGGATTTTCTGTAGGAAATAGCCTCACACGTTGATTGAACTGATACTCCGATGTCAATACCGAAATTCAGAAAGTTCAAAGCTTTCCTTGCGAACATATTTCACTCCCACTATGCGTCTGTTTTTTTACGACAGGCTTAATGTATAACGCAGTTGACGGTCTGATATTGTAACACCTGTTGTAGCGCTCACGCGCTGCAGAGAGCAGGACCATTTTGTTGCGATAGCAAATATATGGACACGCTCAGCTGGACTTCACCGCCAGCGTCGGCGTGGGCGTCGACGTCACGCACCGCATATGCATACGTATTTTTATATATAAAAACGCAAGAAAGAAAAAAATCACAGATAAAAGACTCCGGTGCGCGGAATTGAACGTGGGACCTCCACATTGTGACTGCGAGGCGTTAACCACTGAGCCACCGAGAGGTTTTTTTTTTTTCTTTATTGCCTTGCAAATCATGACTGTTCACATTTTACATATTTACATATTGGTCCATATTCAAGTGCGCCACAAAATACACCCACAGAATTCATTGAGGTACCGTCAGCTCTTAGCTGACTATTAATCAATACTTGGGCATTCGTAACAATCGCTCAATGCACCCAATCCAGTCTGGCACATCCTCTTGGCTTTTCAGCATTTCAAGAAAATGGCACACAGATTTGCAAAAATATTGGCGCACAGCTAGCACTTCTACATCCGCGTTTTCAAAGGCACATCGGGTTTTCCATATACTGTGCAGGCCCAGAAGCATGATAAGATCATAAGGTACACCTGCCTCGTTTTTAACCGAAAGAAAACGGATGCCATGTGGACTTAACGGTAATTCTTTTTTTCAAGGTTCTTTGCAGTATATCCCAGAAAAAGACCCCGCTCCAGCAATCTATAAACACGTGTTCAATTGTTTCCGGTTTATTACACAAGTGGCAATTTGTGCTCCATGGCACGAATATTCCCTTATCCTGCAACCACGTTTTAACTGTAAGGTACCAGTATGTAATTTAAAGAAAAAAGTTTTGACCCCTGGCGCTACAAGCATTCTTTTAACACGTTTCAGAACATCCTGTCCTGGGCCTGCACAATATAGCTGACGGTACAATGGAACAGGCAGTAAAACATCGACAAGGTCTCTATACAATTTTTTGCGTGGTACTTCAGCCAGATACTCTAACGAAAATCTTACTGACAAAAAGCGGAAAGACGAAACAACTTCTTTTAAATACCCTTGTATTGGTCCTTGCATATTTGATGATGATACGAGAAATCCCGGCAGCACTCTAGATAACCTTAGTTGTATAACAGTTCTCAAAAAGGGGTCATCCACATCACGCAGAAAAAGGAAACGATTGACAAGTTGTCTTATGTACAAATGAACTAATCCGAGTCCACCATCTCTAACCTTTCTGAAAAGGTTTGTGCGGCTCGATCTTTCCCATACAGAGCTCCATATGAAAATTGCAAATACTCTGTGAATTTTCTGTACACTTATTCTACTGCAGTGCAAAACCTGCATTACGTACCACAGCTTGCTCACCAGAAACAAGTTGCATGTTGTGGCCCGTGCGAATATCGAAATACCCCAACCTTTCCATTTTTCTACATCATTGCGCAATGTCTGTGTTTCTTTTTTCCAATACGGTTCACTGTCATGATAGAACTCCAGCGGCACTCCTAAATACTTCACTGGTGTTTCCTGCCATTTAATGTTTAGAAATACTCTTGGCGTGACGTCCCATTCCCCATGCCAGAAGCCAAGGCACTTATCCCAGTTCACAGCACTACCACTCGCCTGGCAAAAAGTTTCCACGGCATTTACAGCATGCATTATACTCTCATAATTTGTACAGAAAACTGCAATGTCATCTGCGTATGCGAGGAGGCTAACCTCAGCTTCATGCAGTTTAAAGCCGCTTATTGCAGGGTTATTAATTACACTTAAGCAGAAAGGTTCAATGAAAATAGCAAAAAGCAGGGGCGATAGTGGACACCCCTGTCTCACTGACCGCAGCACCGGTATACGCTCACCCGCAGTTTTATTTAATACCAATCTCGTCGTGCATCCAGTGTAAGCCATGCGCACTCCTTCGCTAATCAAACTCCCTACGTTAATGTGCTCAAGTAATGAAAGGAGCACGTCGTGCAGCACGCGATCAAATGCCTTTTCGAGGTCAATTTGAAGCATGGCAACATTGAGATGCATAACGTCACAACTTTCTAGGATTGATCGTGCTATGTTTATGTTGGTCATTATTTTCCTTCCTTTTATGCCACAAGTTTGGTGGGGCCCAATCAGTTTTGTCATAACTGTCTGGAGTCTTCTGGCCAATATTTTCATCAATATTTTATAGTCAACATTAGTTAGGCTAATTGGTCTATATGCAGTAACACTTCTTAACTTCGCGGGATCTTCTGTTTTAGGTATTAAGACCGTGTGGGCTGACAAAAACGATGGTGGAAGTTGTTTACACTTAAAAGCCTCGTTAAATACCTCCCTCAAAATAGGTGAAACTACGTGTTTGAATTCCTTGTACACTGCAGCACTAAGGCCATCTGGTCCTGGAGACTTACCATTGTTTAACTTATCAATTGCTTTTTCAACTTCTCGCTCTGTTATAGGCAATTCTAAAATTTTCTTTCTTTCGTCATCAAGTCTTGGCATTAATGAAATGAAATCGCTATTAAAACGTTCTGCGTGTACACTGGTTGGTGTGAATAACTCTTTGTAATATTCGAACAAAGCACTGGCTATTGCTTCTTTCGTATGGCACCTTGTTCCTTTATATTCTATTTCTCTTATTTCATTCTTACAGGCATGTCTCTTCTCAGCTCCAAGAGCTCGTTTTGTTGGCATTTCTCCCGCTACCAAGTTTTCTGCAAGAGCTCGAATCAATGCTCCACGATAACGTTCTTGGTCTATCAACTCTAGCTTCTGTTTAGTTATGTTTATCTCCTCTGAAAATGTTCCGGCCTGAGTACATTCATCCGCTACTAACTGTTGCAAGTTTTCACGCAAACGTACTTCAAGTTCTTTTTCAGCATGTCTCAGGATACTGGCTCTCTCAAGTGCTTTCAGTTTAATGGTCTGTTTAAATATTTCCCACTTATGTCCCCAGGATTCAAGTGTTCTATTTGCTAAGTCTTCTATGCCCTCTAGAAAAATCCGATTAAACTCTTCATCCTTTAGTAGCTTTACATTGAATTTCCAGAGGTCCCAAGAGAAATGTTTGTTATTCCTTTTATGTTTACCCATTGAGAATGAAACCAGACAATGATCACTAAACGTAACAGGTGTAACTCTGTAATCATGGCACGAAGGAATGATTTCGGAAGACACATAAACTCTGTCAAGTCTAGCATGGCTTGAACGCTGAAAGTGGGTAAACATAACCCCTTTTCCACTGCAAAGACATTCACCCACGTCCTCTAGCTGAGCTTTCGCCACCATATCAATTAGAACGGCAGTGCTTAAATCTCTGTATGGCCTGGAACTTGATTTATCTATACTCGAACAAACGCAGTTGAAATCCCCAGCCAAAATTAGTTTACGTTCACATTTTAAATACACATCAAGTTTTTCAAAAAACTCCTTTCGCTCTTGAATCACAGTGGGTGCGTACACACAGATTACTCTCCATTTTTCTTTTGGTAGGGATAAATCACATATAATAAAACGACCCGCCTCGCAGGTAGTTACAGACTCCACTTTCGCATTAAGGCTCTGCCGAATTAACAAGAGACAACCTGCAGACGCACCCACCGCGTGACAAACGCACACATCAAACACTCTCGTGAAAGGCTGCACCATTCGCTCAGCGTGCTCTTCACTCTCTACTTTAGTTTCCTGTACAGCGACGATGTCCAGATCTTGTTCTATAATCAGGCGATAAAGCTGGTTTTGCCGCCGTTTGGCAGAAAGCCCACGTACATTTAGCGTCGCCAATCTAATCGTCGCCATCGTGATGAGAGAAAGCCGAGCGAAAGACGCTTACCTTACCAACACCTAAACAACTGTCCGGCCGACGCTCAAGGCGTCGTCCCGTCGCCGCCGCGTGAAAGCGACGACGAACGCAGGCAGCCAGCACCCCGAGACTTTTTGGAGCCAGCCACTCGCCACTGCCCTTGATCTTCCTGGGTCAGACGCTGCTGGGACGCCGCGTCTCCCTCATTCAGGCGTCGCTTTACTGGCGTAGCTTCAACTGTATCCATGTCCGAAGTAGCGTCGGACCCGATGACTGGTTCAGCCTTGTGCTGGGTTTCCATTTCAGTCGAACGCCGTTGCGTTGGAGTGCCCACAACCGTATTTTCATCTGTGCCTGTGTCTTGCTTAGGTGTCTCCGTCTTTTCCTCGCTGGTCGCCACTGCATGAGACGCCTCCTCTCCTGCCTTCGACGCCGCGGCCCTCTCTGCTTCCTCTTCATCCATGAGCAATTCACTGTGGTCGGCACTTGTTGCTCGACTTGCTGCACTGGCATAGGAACGAGTACAGTCCGCCTGCTCATGCCCAAAAGCGCGACAACCAGCGCACTTGGGCACCCTGCAGTCGCGACGAATGTGTCCCGTGTTCCGGCAACGCAGGCACAGCGGTGCTCTTCCTGGCACGACCACCAGTGCCATGCCGCTTCCGAGACGCATCTGGTGGGGTATGCGATCCGTAGTAACGCCTTCTTTAAGTAGTAGCCGAACGAACCTTGTGGTTGACTCAACTCCTTCGAAGTCTTCGTCTCTCCACTTGTCGCTGATAACTTCTTTCACTTCACCGTACTCCCGGAAAGCACGCCGTACAGTCTCTGCATTGACGTCAAAGGCTACCCAATGCAACTTGAGACGCACCTCTTGCCTTTCTGGGTCGACGACGACGCAGGGCCGGTCTTTCACGGAGAGTAGGCCAGCGTCCAGAAGTATCTTCTTGGCTTCATCTGTCTTCATTTCAAGAAGCCAGACGTGCGACATCTGATACGCTCCTATGCCGCTTACCTCTTTAATGATGCCTAGTTCCTTGAGCGGCTTTCGGAAGTCATTAATCCCGTACGGACGCGCTGCGATATCGCAGTGCAGAACCAACGTGCGTCTGAGTCCTTCTCCTGTGGGCAGTGGTGGCAGAATTAAACGGTAGTCCTTGGGAAGTGATGTGCACGAGAAACCGCGGCCAGCGTCGGCCGCTGTAACAGCTCTTGAAGAGCCTGCCATCCTGCGTCCGCACGCGTCGGTGACCAGAAGCAGAATGAGAGCCACCGAGAGGTACCTCCTTCAACGTTCGAACGGCAAGCTATTCATATCTACCACTTACCGCTGTTGACGGGCATCTCAAGGGGGAGGGGGCTTTTGGGTTTTCAGCATTATCAGCAAGATGGCGCAGTGAGCGTGCGGCGGCTCTCATCTCTCACGCGTACTTTAGTCCGCGTAGAGAATGAGGGGGTGTACGCTCGATCATGTGCCATTATCTTGCAGTGGGGAGAATCGTACGTCTTGTCTAGCCTTTGAGTTTGATTCTCTTCTAGTTACCGGGCCCCCAAAGGTCACTGCAATCGTTTCACAGCCTCCATTTGCGAAAAGGACGCGCTTTTCAGACATAGTGAAGTAACAACGGAGACGCTTATTCGCGTTAATCTGTGCCTGTGAGTAAATTTCGTGCGTTTTTTGTGCGTGAGAAAGACGGAACACGTTTCGATGTGCTTGCCATTCTGCGCGTAACCATCGAATTTGTTGCTGTCGCATTCATTGCTTCGTCTTTACGGCAAAGCTGTGTATTTTTAAAATGCGAAGCATTTCTTGGCGAACTTCGGTGACATTTAGCGTATCCATCCATCCATCCGTCCGTCCATCCGTCTATCTATCTATCTATCTATCTATCTATCTATCTATCTATCTATCTAGCCGCCTATGACTTTTAGCTGTCCTGGCCGTTTTGATAATGGTGTCGATACCAAACTTAGTATGGCATAACGTGGCTGTATGCAGAACATATTTGGCTAGTCATAACATAAAATTATGACATGTATGTCATAAATGTCATGATTTACATTTCATGGTCCTGCAGCTCTCTCGGTGTTTTTGTTCACATGACATGTTGCAAAACTGGTACGGTATGACATGATTGCAATCTGAACACAAGCGACAGACCCTAACATGAAAATTATGACATGCGTGTCATGTAACATGACTACATGCTACGCTCATGATGCGTTCGCGGCCATTTCGCTAGCTTCACAATTTGCCAAATGTCGTATTAAGTGACGTCAATGGATGACCAAGGTATGTGACTGGTGCAAAACATGATAGTCGAGAGATGGATGTCATGTGAGAACATGACTACATGCGACAATCAAGGCGCTAATACATTTTGACGTGACGCAGTGCGCGTGATCGCCGGCGTTGATTTCGTCACATCACGCCGGCGTTGCGACGCCAGGTGCTATATACTCGCAGGTGTGCCATATACTCGCAGGTGTGCGCCGCGCTGCTTTGCTTTGACGCATGCGAGTTTCAGTGCGTCCGACGTCTCTCCATCCCGAAAAGAGGGAGACGCAGTGTTGAGTGGGTAATACATCGGCGCGAATTTCGCACCGGTTGCCGTAAGCCGCGCCGACGGACGCTATAGCGTCGGTGGCGCCTGGCGTCAGACCATAGCGTCACCCCCGGAAGCTTTTCAGGCCTGCGCGTCACGTGACGTGACGTCGACGACGTCACATCGCGCCGGCCGGCCGGCCGCCCTTCGCTGGGTGGCTGCGCCAGCCGCGAGCGCCCTTCACGCCTACCGACTCGGGCGAGGTTCCTTGACACCATGTCCGCACGATTTATCAAGGTATCCATTGATTGTATGGTTTAACGCGCCGACGCAATGCAGGCGATGAAGCGCGCCGTAGGGGAGAGCTCAGGATCAAGTTTTACTACCTGGGAATCTTTATTGTGTGCCGAAATCTCGTACACACGGGCGTTTTTGCTTTTCGCCTCCATCAGAAATGCGGCCGCCGCAGCCGGGTATCGAAACTGCGCCCTAGTGCTCAGCAAGCGCTACGCCTTAGCCACTGAGCCACCGTTGCGGGGGAACTTATCAAGGTATCAAGAAATAATGAATATCGTGAATGGAATAATGCGTATTTATTTATCACAGCCAGACGCCGTCTGTACAAATATCACAGTGCACATTGTTCTCGGTCCAGGCAGACGACAGGCAACACAAGATGTTGCCCTTAATGCTGAAAATATGCCAAAAGTACAAAACACAATATCTTGCCACATAAAACTCAGAAAACAAAACAGATTGTAACAGCAAAAACATCCCCGAGCTTTGGAACAGAAAAAGCACACTTTCATTTAAATTGTAGGTTAGAGGAAAACATACCATTCGTTTATCATAGTAGCAGTAGCAACACAAGGTATCAGGTTCAAACACTTGCCAAAAAATACAATACAAAAGAACACTGGTGACTAAATTGTGGTCCACAGCATGATAAATGACAGAAAGAAAAGTAATTGTACTGCCACAGGTAGGTGCATTTCCTAGGGAAAAAATCAAACAAAATCTAAGAAAAAAACAAATCACAGTGCACAACATGTCTGTACACAGAGTGCACAAGGAAAGTGTACACAGCTTAGGTACCAAAACGGACTGTACAACTGCTACAGTGGGCACCGAGGCAGTTCGAGTTAAAAAAAAAAGAAAAAAGTACAGCACCTTTAAAAGCTAACAACTTGTAAAGAGATACAAAACTGGAAACAAGGCTCAAACAAGGGAATGTATTGCTTGAGCCAGGTGGCAATAAGTGCAGCGCTCCTCAGACAGCATCGACAGGTTGTTCAAAATTTCCAACAAGGAACTTACTTTTTGAACTGAGTCTGGTACAACAGCGCTACCAAGGTTCTTGATTGGTGAACCTTGATAGCAGGCAAAGACTTCAAGGTTTGCAAACACGGTCAATGACGCATTCAAACAAGGTTCACGATAGTCGATAATGTTCAAAAACATGGAGCACTCTTCTTTATGAATCACAGTCCACTTTGGAGACACTGACACCCCTTGCAGGCGAGCCCTTAGTTCTTCGAGGGACGAAAACCGGTCCTCGTTTTTGCTCCGCTTCATATACGCCAGCGACTCTTCTTACAGCACGGCGAGTTGGGAGGCTTCTGGTCGGCTCCTCTTGGCGTCAGGGGTTTTCTCTCGTGCTCTGGTCTCGTACTGATAGGAGGACGGACAGCCGGAAAATACCGTTGGGACAGATCCAGGACGCAACCGTGGTACTGGGAGTGCAACTTCAATAACTCTCCCTGTCCTTGGATCCGTCTACGATGTCGTCTTCTCAATGCATGAAGCGTCGAAATGATTCGCGCACACCTGCAAAACGTTTCAAGAACGTCTGAGACGCCACTTCTCAAAAGAAAAAAATGCGCTCCCGTTTGCATGACGCGCGTTTTACAGTCCGTGTAGCTAAAACAAAGTCTACCTACGTTTCGCAAGCATCTAAATAAAAAGCGCTGCGCTAAGCGGTACAAGCAACATGAAAGGAAACACGGGAGCGTGATGTCACCGCACTCCACGAAGCGCTTCCACCGAGAGCTTGCAAGAATGGACGACACACAGCACTGTTAGTGAACAAAGCGCAGCTGACCATCCTTGCTGCGAACGCTGCTGGCGTCAGCGCTTCGCGAGGCCCGGCGGCCACACGCTCAAGTATTTCCCATCATAGGTGATTTCTACCCGAACAAGCAACGACAAGCTAAGAACAGGAGCATCTCAAATTCTTACCTTAGTGCACGAAGTCGGCACGAAGTCCTTCCTAGGAATGGCGCGTAGCCATTGTTTGAGAGCGTCGGCGTCTTTAGGGAAGGAAAACACTTGTATCTTCTTTCCTGTTTTGTAGTTGCCGGTGCATCCGGGTACACAAACACTTATTCGGCATTGTCGCATCACTCCAGCATCACGACGCACGGAAACGAATTGCCGCAAAACAACAACGGAAAGCAACAAACGTGAAACAACCGTCAACACCACGCCGCCGAACCGTCACCACCGCCGCCCGCGCTGCGCTCGCAGCCGCTGCGGCTTCCCCCAGAGTTCGGCCGGCCCGGAAATGACGTCAAATTGCTGGGCGCAGGCCTGAAAAGATTTTCCGGGGGACGA